>JAGVSQ010014063.1:0-10796 GCA_022683975.1 Rhyacophila evoluta
TATTAATGCCGATGAGGATTATATTACATTTTTTCTCAAACATTACAAATTCGCAATATCTTAGTTTTGAGTGATAATTATATAAGCTGTGACAATACTATAATACTGAGATGTTGATACATTGGTTCTGTATAGAATTTTTAGTACATTAAAGAAAAAAATATGGACATTTAAAGTACTCTAGTAAATATGTTGATTTTTGCAAGCGGATTTTGCGAATTTGCCAAAAGCTGCCCGTAGGTTAAGTGTTGATTACTTACATATAATGAAACAAGAATAAATTGAATTGAGATCTATTTAATTAAAACGTTGAAACAAAACAAATTTTTTAATTGAAATAATTGTCTCACAGCATGGTGGCGTGCTCTGAGAAAACATTGTTCCTCAAATAATAATCCATGTGGATGTTTACTAATTTTGAAATCGTTTTGAGTTAATTTCTGCCTCTATAAAAATTGCGATTTGCTAAATATGTAAAAAAATCTATCACCAGGATTGATGGTGAACATATTTTAATACCTAAATTAGAAATTTGCGATTCCTATTCTATTCATAATTTACATACCCATACCATGTCTCTATGATGAAAATTCATCTTTGATCATTACATCAAACGCATGTAACGTGTGCAATAATAGATCCAGAATAAATATGTATAATGTAAATGTATATTCAAACATAATACAAGTAAATACAAAGCAATGAACTGGAGCATGCATGATACTTCATAAATTTACATCAGCGTTTAAAATATTTCACTACTATAATCAATCCATTGTTGATTGAATATCTTTCCCAAATGGTTTCACTCCTTTAGCTCTTGTATATTTCACTGCATATACTTTATTAGAAGTTAAATTTTCTTCAATCCAGTAGCCTCCACATCTACCTTTTCTAATATTTTGTACTTCACAGCAACCACTGAATGACTAAAATTTGTCTAGCAATTATTTATTTATCATACAAGCCATGTGTTCGTAAACTTATACATTGCGTTTGCTCGCCTTCTCAAGTATTACATCGTATCATAGCATACTGGATTACTTTAGAATTCTGTGTCTCTTTTTTGCTGAGGATTAGTTTTTTGCATTCATATATAATGACAGGGAGTTATCCACTGTATACACAATAATATGCACTAAACACAGTTTTGGTTAAAATTGCCATTCAATTCTTGCATAGTACTGCTATAAAAATCTGCTATTATTTGCAATTGTATATAACGAATGTTATTTTTTATTTGGGGTATGACATTTGTTATAATGTGCTTCAAAATGATATTTAAAATATCTCTTCAACAGATGATGCCTGTGTAAATTATTAATTATAGTATAGTGGGAATACTAAACATGACTTATTGTTCTACCATGGTGGATGTTTAATATGTTGTATTATTTAATTATATATTTATATTCAATATTATTTATGTCTCCCCAGTAGCTTAGAGTTATGCGTTGACATTTAGCAATCCTGAGAATGCGGGTTCGAGTCCCACATTGTCAGATTTTTTAAAAATCCAAATATGCAGGACTGGTTGCCCATTGGGTTGAGTAATTGTCTGCAAACTCCCCAGTGTGAAGATATCTTGACAGATTATTTTTCACAAGAATTGTTTGTCAGACAAATACTCAACCCAATGAGCATTCCGTCTTGCATTTTTCGGATTTTTAAAAATCTGACAGATGGGAAACTGAACCTGCATTCCCTAGATTGCTAGGTGCGCACGCTACCAACTACGCTAACTGGGTTTGAAAAAGTGTACACTTCATAAATTTATCATCATCACTGTAACATTATTATTAATGATATTTTTTTTATTTTTACAGGTTTACAGCTTGTTCAAAAAATGCTATCTCTACCCAATGGAGAAATCATTCCATACATATTTAAAATTTCATTTGGTGCATTTCTTGCATTTGCTATGGAGCTTAGTGAGTATCTTGTCGTGACGCATACTTCTAGTTTGACACTCTCTGTGGCTGGGATATTTAAGGTAATAATTAATGAATTATCATGGACAATATTTTGTTAAGACATTTAGTTTTTTTTTATATAAAAATGCAATACATTATTGCAATAAAGTTCAGCTTCATATTCATATGCCTTGGATCACAGTCTTCTCGTATCAGGGAGTATTTGACAAATGGATTAGTCTTTATTGACTTTATATGTTTTTCTTTCTTAGAAGAAAACAAAGAATGTAAATGCAAAATACTGCAAAGTTTTCTATCTAATTTAAAATTATAAATGATGTGAAATAGGTTAGTATTGAATTATATCATGTATTAAGTATAAATTACACTTTGTGAATTTTACTGACCCATTTTATAATGTATTTTGGTTGTTATTATTTTTGCTTTATTTCAGGAAATGGGAATCCTCGTTCTCGCTGTTGAACTCACCGGAGACCAGCTGAGTATAATAAATGTTATGGGCCTAGGTATCTGCCTTCTTGGTATATCAGTCCACATTGTCCATAAGTTTTCGCTCAATAACAGTAATAGCCAAAATTTAACTACAACCATAAATTACCCAAATAGAATATCTGAAGGATTCGTGGTGACTGAAGCGTTAGATGTCTCAGGTGGATTGGATAGTCGAGATATCTCTCTATTTAGAAGAAATAAAAGTAGTAAAGCGAAAACAGAGCATTGCATTCCTTTATTAGCTAATGATGGAGATACAGCTAACTCTTCGTTCTTAGGAAGATTAAGCGATGATAGTCAGTCTGACGAAAGTGAAATAGATTCGAAACAAGTAATTTTTGATATAAAACAACGACGCGATGCAGTCAGATAATTTAACTGAATGAAATATTTTTTTAATATATCATTAATAAATGATTGCTTACTGTATACTTGATAAAACACAGATGTATTTACCATAGTGGAAATCACTCTTTATTTTAATCATGCCAATGGAGCCTTTTGAGAAATATTTTCGTACAATTTTAAATTCTATTTTATGAATTTTCACTAAATAATATGTAAAATAGAGGTTTCATTCTTTGCTAATAATTTGCTGAATGGTTATTCCACTGATTGTCTTGCTATTTCCATGTTAAAGTTAATGACAGAATGATTTTGTACGGCCTTGTATTCATGGTAAATCTAGAGTACCATTCAGTGACATTTTCATTTATTTTATATCCATTCATATTGATGAACTGCGCTAAAATATATGTCTATGATCTCTATTTTCTCTATTGTAATAATATGACAAAATCGTACTAGTGCCTGTAATATCATTTTACGGGTTTTTTGTAAGTGATAAATATTATTATCTCTCAACTATAAAGTAAATAATTACATACATCCATACTCAAACTCTTCATTAGCAAATTTGTATATATGTCAAAAGATAATCAGTAAAAGAACTCATGTATTATTTTCATGTCAACTAGTTCCATATTTGATTACTAATAGAAATTGTTATAAAAAAAAATATAATATTTTATTACCAAATCCATATGTATTGCTAGTTAAAAAATACAAATTTCAATTAATGTATTATTCGTCATAATTATTTGTACTTCTAATTAAAATAAATAAAACATTATTCTGTATATACAGTTATCAAACTATAGTAGAATCTCGATATGTGGATGAGGGGGTGTTCATTAAAGCCGAAAGTCCGTTATATAAAAATACGATTTTCTGAACGCGTTTTTTATTAACATCAAGATCCAACACTTGAGCATTTATTTCTTAGTTGTTTCTTAGCATTTACTGCTAAAGTTGGTTCAATTTATGACTATAGTTTTCGAGTAGACATTCCGACTTGAAAAATATATTTATTTCTTCAGAAAGTTTTACATAAGAATGTTCTTTGTCCATTATATTTAACTAATTACAGAATTAAAATGATACATTCCAAAGTAGCAAATAGTTTTTGATTTTTTTTTTTGTGCAGACAACATTTAAGAAATATAACTGTATTATTGTAAACATAATTTATGAATCATAGCAATTTTACATGTAGGTATTGGTGAGATGTTATGCCTTTCCATTTAGTAATGATCCATAAATATATACAATTATTTTCAAATAACCAGTAAGTCGTTTTTTGACATTTTATTTATGAGAGTAAAATTCTTAATTCGTCATAAATTGAGTCAACACAAGTATGAATGGTTTGCTTGCAATACACTCACATAAAAATATATGATTTTTTAAAATGAATTTTAATACCTTAAATTTTTTAATTCGAGTGCTAGAGGTAGGTATGACATGGCACTTATCAAGTGCAGAACATTGTTTGAAAGTGTGACACTGCTTTAAGGATGTTCTACTTTAATATATTGTTTTTAATAATTTTCATATTTGACCCGAAATTTTGTCCATTATATCCCAAGGCCGTTATATTGAGGTTCTACTGTATTATGTCGCATTGTAAAATTAACTTACATATATGCATAACGATTCTGTCTTTCTTTACTTCAAGTTTTTTTTATTAATTTATCATACAATTATTACAAAAACTGCCTGGCTACAGGTATTATATATTCTATATTGTTACCACTAATTCATATAAAACCAATATTAACTTAATGAATTTCATATTTTATGATAAATAGTAAAAAAAGATACCTATGGTCTTATGTAATTTTACAACCAGTTTGCAGTTTAGATACATTTGAATAATAGGCACCGACATTACCTCAAAACTGGCAGGTCCCTTGAAAAAGAAATGAGTTCTGAAAAGCCACCAATAATACGTGTTTAAACAATATTTAAAATTATTTGGTTTATTTTCATCAAATATATTTATATATTTTTTTGTCATCACATAAACATAATATGCTTATATATTATCATAATTTTAAGCTAATTTATGCTAATGATTGTAAAAAACAATGTTGGTAACATTATGTTATCGTGTGGTATAAAAAAATATTTTTCTAGCATTTAATGAACTTTGTAAACTTTATCCAAAGATATCTTTTATAGCTGCTGTATTCTACTTAAATATACCACAACGGATCTCAAATGTCTTGGGCATTAAACCATTCAGCATTATGCCTTTGCTACCTTCTACGTTTCCCTGCCTTACAAGTTGGAGTGCAGCAATGTTAGTTTTCTTGACTTAACCCAAAGATCGCCATAAGCACACCGGTGCGCTCTACGTAGACGATTGCCATAAATGCAGCTGTGCGCGCTCCGCAATATTCGAAAGATGTATTTAAAAATTAATTCCGATTTTCTCACAACGACATCTTGAATATTTTAAAATATTAACAAACCAAAAAGGATCGTGTATACGGTGTATAGGATCGTTAAATAAGTGGCGTACCGGCGCGTTGTTTCTAAAAACATGTGGCGATGAAGTGGTTAATGGATCATTAAAATTTTCTCATTGCTAACGAGATACGAAATACTGATTGAGTGTCAAAACAGGCACATCTTGCAGACATATTTTGATTCAATTGCTTTAATGTTGGGTTTCAATTCCGTTGACTAGTACCAATGTAATGTATCATCTCATCGCCCCTCATCAAATACTAAACATGCCTGCCTCTCTTGCAAAAAAGGTGTGTCACCTTTCTTTGCACTCTAAACCTTATGGGCTTAATTCTTCTCGTAGTAATGTATATTATAACACATACAATATATATATAATTACAGTAAGAGTGAAATATGATATAATTGATACAATTTTTCTTCATTTTATTTGACTGCTCTTTTTTAATTTTAAATATATTGAAATTATGGTGAAAATAATATCCATTCCGATATTTATATGTATATTTTGTGAAATTTTTGTTATCGTGTAACTTGAAAATCTGTTGTCAACAGTTATTAGTTTTATGTGAACTACTTTTTAGAAGACTGATCTAGTTTCCACTTTAGTCATTTGATGATTGTAGTCTTATGTGTGTAAAATTTTAGATAATTAAAGCGCAAAATTACAAAACCTGCTTAGGTATTGAGACACTTGATTAAAATGAAAATTCCTTGTTATTAAGAATCGATCATCATTAATTTCCCTTTGAAATTAACCATTATGTAATTTTTGAAACTAAAAACTAATTATAATAATATGTTTAACATAGTACACCTATACCTCGCTATACGGCCGCTCTTTATACATTTCACTATAACGGCCTTTTTTAATTATGGCACTTTTTCGATTTAAGGCTCACAATGTTTCGGTATATGGCCAAAAAATGCTTTACTTTTAGAGACCTACTGCTTAGTTTCAGCTTCTCACTTTTGCCGGCACTGCTACATTTTGCCCTACAAAAATATGAGGAACGTTTGGTACAACATTGTCATTATTTTACTGTGTTGTCTCTTTAGTGTAGTTGGACGTGCGTATTCTTGTTTATTTTCTGGTTGGTTTTGTTTCTGTTTGTATTAATTGGTGAATTGTAAACATATTTGATACATATGCATTAAAAGACTGTATTTTCATTACATATTCAATTAATTCATTAATTTTTTAAAATCTAATCGTCACTCTTTAAAGAAAAAATGCCACCAAAACGTTTATTGAATTTGGAGATTGATACTGATAAAAATAAAAAGAGAAGACGAAGAAGCTAGAGACCAAACTAGAAGTTTTACGTTGTATTGAAGCTAGCTGGTGAGAACATTGTTTAAATTTGTAATGCAATGGGACTGGCAAAGTCTACCGTTCAAACTATTCACAATAGAAAAAAAGAAAATAAAACACATTCGCTATCTGCTGCACCTTTGAGTATCTCAAAATTAACTGGCCAAAGAAGCAGCATTATGGAAAAAAATTGAAAAACTATTGGATTGAAGACAATAATCAAAGAAAGATGCCATTGATCCAAATAACTATCCAAGAAAAGACCAAAAGTATTTTCGAAAATTTAATGAGGGAGGATACTGATGAATCTGTGAAAGATATAACATTCGAAGGAGGCCGAGGTTTATTTGACAATTTCAAAAATCGCCTCAATTTGCACAACTTTGAAACAAATCCAATTGAATTTGTATGGGTTTGTATCATTCTTTATACGGCTTTTCACTTTACGACCAACTTTTCCAGAAAGTATCTAAGCCATAAAGCAAGGTATGGGTGTATGAAAAAAGTTAAATAAAAAAGAGCAACTTCTGTAAGCGCTTTGATTAATATTGTATATTTTAAATTTTTAATAATTTTTTGATTGACCCTTTCAATTTAATTATGTGTGTCTATTCATCTATAAATAATATCAGTATACCATATACATGTTTCCTTAATAATTTTTGAGTTAAACTTGTTTATATATTTTCAATGACTATTAGTAACATTATTATAATTATAATCTTTGAGAAATGTGATTTGTTTTTGTACAATAACCCTAGGTCATTATGGCATGTTCTTAATAGGATGAAGAAACTTTATGACAACATTTTTTTTTTTGTTGATAATTATTCATAAAATTGACATATTGCGACATTGCCTTCGCCGTCATAATAGCTAATTGTTATATTAAAACGTTAGATCTTGTATTCATTTGATTTGCGCTTTTTTAAAAATCATAAGTTGTTGCCTTATCAATGATATCTGTAAAAGAATTTTTACTGTGTATTAGTGAATGTATTTTTTAAATAATATATGTTAATAAAAGCAATCATTTTAACTGTTCATTCCAGTGCCATTTTGTTGTATGTTTCTGTTTTTTTAAATGTTAGTACTTATGATCGACTAAGGGTGCCTGTAGAAACTTCAATATTAATTGAAACTGAGAATTGGTCAACTACATTTATATTTGATTATGCTGTCAGTTGGCAACCAGTTCAAATTTTATAGTTATAGTATTTTTGATAGATGATATTTAAAATAAATAGTTTGTACATTTCATAAGTCAACCACAATTGTATTTTATTTTATTACAATCAATTAATTTATCATAACAGCTTTCAAATAAAATTCATTGTAGAATACACAATATTTTTAGCAAAATGCATTTAAATTTACATATTGTAAATAGTTTTTTATGTGCTTATCCATATAAATTACATAGATGATCTTTTTCTAAGTCTTTTTGGAAAAGTTTCATAACATCAATGACATTTTGAAAAATGTCTTTTGTATTATATTTGTCAAAATCAATAACGTTATTTAATCTCCCTTTTATAGTTTAATACAACCACTGATGTTGCAATACAGTTTAATATTTTTCTCCTAATATCAAATAATAAACATAAATTTTCTTAATGATTCCTTTAAAGTATTTGCCTATTAGTAATTTTAGTTAATTAAATGTTTGCTGTGTTTGATTGAATAAAATGTAAGTTAAAATGTTGAGGTGAATGTTTTAAATGTAGTTAGAATTCATGTTAAACTATAAGTCATTAATTATATCCAATATTAGTTAATATCAAAGTTTTATGGTAATCGGAAGTCGAGCTGTATTTTGTTTTCCTATATATATATATTTATAAAATGAAATATTTTCACTAAAAATTAGTCACCAGTACAAATGTCAAATCGCTTCTTATTTGCAAGTGTCTTGATCATCAATATTTGTATTAAAAAATAATACACTAATAATTATTTTCATTTACAATACATCATCTAAGCTTGTGAATAAAAAAATATCTTAACACTATACATACCTATATCATAGTGAGAGCAAAAATATGGCATATTATTTTTTATGATAATTATGTAAGGCTGTATGAGTAAATGTTATTGGAACTGTCAAAAGATGTTTTGAAGTAAATTAGTTACCAGACCATAAATAATGCTTTGGTTATTTGTATATAGGGAATAAGATATGTCAACATGTTTTTAATGTGTACCCAGATGCAAGACATGGATACCAAATCTGTAGTTTTTGACAATTAGTAGACATAAAAAATATGTAGTCAAGATAAATTATTGTAGAAATTCATATGCTTAACATGTCAGAGTGGACATATTAAAAATGAATACAGTACTTCCACATATTTTCTCCAAAACGAAAGGCTATCACTATATTATGTATCTATCTTAAGAGGTATTTAAAAACATTTAATAGCTATTTGTGTTAATTCTTTGCCTTGCATGTTCTACATGCAAATGAATATGAAATATTATAGAAAATAACTCCATGATTTTTACCACTAATGGACAAATTAACATGAGTTGCAATTACACCCAATATTATTTTCCAAAATGTGAATATTTGTACATATCCACGATACTTACATTATTTTGTAAATTTCAAAGAAAATGCTTGTTTTTAAGATTTTTTTATATAAATACTTTTTTTTTGTGAAAGTAATATATTTTTCTCTAACCAAATCATATGTGGTCTATGATTTCATAATGTAATATTATGCTAGCATATTTTATTAAAAAGAGGTGCTGTACCAATTTAAGTGTGTTCATTAAATTATTTCTTTTTATATCTCCACAAATCATTGGGTACTGAGAACTTTTTTTTATTTGAAAAAATAAGCACCTCTGCGGAAAAGTAAACTCTTTCAAATTCTGGATTATTTTAAACTGGTAAACTTCCATATGTGAGATCACTGTTAGCGACCCGGGTTTCGCCTTTCGGCATCTTCAGGCTACTGAGTTATAATAGAGAAATCAACAGTCAACAGTTTCATACTCACCTGACTTAAGCAGGAACTGTGGCTTTACTCTTATAAATTATAGCTCCAAATACAATCTTCAACAGGGCATTAGCCGAATCTGTGTACCTATATTATGATGTGTTGCCAAAGTTTATGATACAAATGATAGAATAAAGATATTTTAATTCTACCAGTATGCTTCCTTTGTTGAATTTTATTCATATATGTTGAATTACACCTCATCGATCTGTTTCTTATCATTGAATATTGCAGTTTGTTATTGATTGATATAATAACAATAGACAAACACATAATATTTTGTAGTGTTAAAGGTTCGTTGTGCCCAGTTTCCCATAGTCGACTATGTGAATTGAATTAATTGGTCCCCCCTTCCCAAAAACATACATACACTTTTTACATACAAATATTATTTATTTTTTGGTATAACCAGTAACATAAAAACATTACAATGGTACACATCATTATTTTTTAGTAGTAAGAAATCTGTCAAGAGTAGCCTGTTTCTCTTTTTTTCAGGAGGCTTCGAAAATATTGGATATCGTCATACATCATCGTAGAGATCCCCTACTCTACTTACTGTAGTTGGGTTAAGGTGCTGTTACAAAACCCTTTTATGAAGCTTATTCCATTCCTGAAGAATCTCGTTGATCGTAGCTGAAGGAATTGACTCTTTGCATAGCATATTTTCTATAACATTTTTGTTCATCTTCCCTTATTTGCCTTAATATTTATTACGTATGAAGTGTACACATTTGCAATGTTTTGACACTCACAGATTTCAGACACATCCAAGTAAATGTAGCAACAAACTGACGAAAAATCATCGCATCACTAAAAAACTTACATTGCGCATCGGTTATTTAAGAAAATGCCGAAATTCATGGTATTACAAGTACGTCATGTAGGATGTTCGCCATACGGGGCCTGACTGTATAATGAATTCTTTTGTATGGATAATGAGATACATTAAATTGAGTATACATGAATTTAAAGTTTCATTTTCTGCTTCAAAATATTATATTTTGGGTGAATTGTATGTACAAAATATTGTAATAATTACAGTTCTGATTAAATCAGAACTGAAGATATCTAAAAACTTTTAAAACTATTCCTTACATCGTAATTGTGCACATTTTTTAATTTTATTATTATATCCCATGTTTGCTCCCAAAAGAATATGGATCTACACAGTGTGAAGGTATCCACTCCGAAAGTGGAGTATATGGATCTTCGCGATGTGAAGACATCTTGACA
>JAGVSQ010014064.1:0-10796 GCA_022683975.1 Rhyacophila evoluta
TAAATAAATAAATAAATAGACATATTTTTAGAAAAACTATTGTGCTCATTAAATTTTGCACATTTTTGTTTGCATTATTTAGCGGTCGTTAATTTATATACATAAAAACATTACAAAAAACAAAGTATTGTACATAATTACGAAGTTTAGCATAAATTGATTTCATATAACAATGTTTAAACTTCATTTAAAAGATAAAAAATAAACACAGACAGAGATAAATTTAAAATTCATCCAGTCACGCTATATCGCGATATAAAAGTATGGTGATTTTTTGATAACCCTATAGCTATATTTTTCCTGGGTCCCCCGCATTTTGTCAGAATGATACATGAGTTTAAGTGTCCCCGCAAATTATTGCCGTTTATTTCCGACTCACGTTTTAGTGCTTCGCGGCATATTCTGTTTTTTTTTTTATTTCATTTTTTACTCGTATTTTTTACTTTCATCCGCTACCACTGATAAACAACATAATTTATTGCAAATAATCAAACGTGTATTCATGTACGACACATATAAAAGTTTGAGTAATTTTATTATTAATCCGTTTGTCAAATCATTTTTATAGAAAATCACAATATCGTACAAATTTTACAATATTGACCAAAAAATCTTTTGCGGGAAACAACCATTAGCTCTTAATTTAGAGGGACTAAATGAGTAGGATGATAAACGATAACATCTATCTATACACTCTTTCTAAATGCAAGCATATTGTACATATAATTAATATACGAGTACAAATAATATAAAACTGTGGTGCTAAGAATACATCGATTATTTTCATGAGTCTAAAATTAAAACCAATGGCCAATATAAGTTATTGATTACAGTCTTATCATATAAAATGTGGTAAGCCATGTGTAACAGGTTCGGATATAATTCTTAGTAGCGTAGCCCCGGTAGTCCCCGGTAGCGTAGTTGGTAGCGTGCGCGCCTAGCGATCCGGGTAATGCGGGTTCGAATCCCCATATGCAGGATTGGATGCCTATTGGGTTGAGTAATTGTCTGACAAACAATTCTCGTGAAAAATAATCTGTCAGTATATCTTCACATTGCGGAGGTCTACTCCTCTTTCGGAAAATAACACATTTTATAAAATTGATATTTTAAACCAGTATAACAATGCACAATTGTATTTAGTAAAAGTTTCTTAAATATTAAGTTGTCTAAAAATTTACGCGTGTTAATCGAAGTCGTCCCGTGTACTATATGCTAGAAATTAGTGGATAAGCTGCATTTAAAAAAATATAAGTATGCATTAATGTTGATTAAAAACGGGCGTTGAGATACATCAACCTCTATCTTATATATCTATATCTTCACAATGTGGAGATCCATATGCTTCATGTTGGTGGCTACATGGTATATAATATAAATAAAAAAGTGTTCCTTACTATGCTCGTCCAGAAAGTGGAGTATATATATGAATATTTGCACTGTGAAGATTCATATTGATACTTAACTTAATTATAGGTTCCGTTTAACTTTATTTAACCCCGAATCACACGCGCATCACAATCGGTTATGGGTTATTTCTAAAAAAAAAAATGTAAAAATAAGACTGGTACTATAAAAAATTAAAATATTTTAAATGAGCTTCATATTTCATAAATCAATACACTATTACGTGAGTGTGAAGATATGTCGATAATTCCACAGAATTGAAATATTTTTTAAAAATAATATTCAATAGTAAACTTTCACGATATTCCATGACATAGTTTCTCAGCAAAACTGTTGTTAAACAACTTACTTCGATACTCTGTAAATCCAATACATTCCATGAGTCACCACACACCACTATTGAAACTTTGCCACATAAGTTTATGCACTTTCTCAGTATGTATATAAGTCACTCGTGAAAACACCATATGCATGCAACGCCACTTAGTGTCGATATTTTAACGGAACCAATTCAGTCAACAAGCTAAATGTCTAATTAAATTTTAGTTGCATGTATTTTTCGGCCTCATAATGTGAAATGGTTCATTCAATACAAGTATGTATTTACGTAACCAAACAAAATCAAAAATGATACAGCATTTTATTTTCCGAGAAAGGTCAAATATTACGCTGTATCAAATAATGTAAAATTTTACTATCTTTGAATTTTGATGCAAGTTTTGAAGAAAATAATATTACGTTTAGATATTTGATGCAAAGCCAGATTGCAATAAAAATGAAAATTCATTTCTGTATGGAGCGGGGACTGGTTTTCGAATACGAAAAGTAAACCTCTGGAAACATGGATGTATAAAAACAAAGAATGTCACAATATAGTAAGCTTTCGAAGTATTTGATTATTTTAGATTTCATTACAGTATTTGAAGTATTTATAATTAGTAGTATAATCTTTACAATGAATGCGGTTGATTGATGTATCGTGTTCGATGATTTTGATTAAACCTTTAATACGGATTTTGTCTTCATTACAAATCTGGTAAATACTACATAATATATTTCATAAAAATATAAATATGTACCCATTTAGATACTTGTTAATTTTTTATTACATCGACTCTAGAAAGGCAAGAAGATGAAACTTTCAGTTTTTTCACAATGGCTTTTTTTGATAATCACAACGTATATAACTTAATACACTTTCTTTCAAGTGTTGAATAAGTACCTGAATTTACTTTTTTTAAGTTAAGCTATCAAATATGCGTGCAGTAAAAAGGACTTCTTTCTACTTTTTAAAAATATTCCTGGAATACCAACATGATTTTTATATTAAACTGAGGATAAATCTCACTAAGGACAGTTTGATTCTTATCCCATCGTCGTGATCTTACTATGAAAATATTCAAAAGGAAAAACGGATTTCTCCGTCACAGCGTTTGCGCTATGTAACGTAATTGGAAGATTTGTACCGCATTCAAACTGCAGTTTGTGCCGAGTCCAGTCAACAGTTCAGAGTAGGTACATTTCCTGGAGAGCCAAGTTCGTGGTCTGGGTATGCGACGAATGCTTGCCAAGTCACTCTGAGGATTCTCGCTATGTTAAAATATTCTGTTTATAACTATGCATCTACTGAAATAAACAATTATTATTTAAGTTTCCATTACTAACTTATAATTATTTAAACTTCACTCAATCTTCAAGTATCAATTGATTCAACATTTTATTTAAATAAAATTCGACTTGAAAAGATATCTTATACAATTAAATTCATTGCTAAATATGTTAACGCAAGTTATCAGTGTAATCGTTTACCGTAGATAATTCCATTTCAAGCTATGAGAATTAAAATACTGAGAATTTAGAATAAAATAATTAAAACATGTGGTGTGGAGAGATTAATATCTCGCATATATTAAACATCGGCTTGAATTTTATTTCCATTCAATATTCTGTAATAATTAGTAGTATTATTTTGTAATTTTAAAAGTGCCTCAGTATTAATAAAAGTAAAGCCACTTTCATTGGCTTACGAATAAGCAGACCACAATGTTTAATGTAATTTGTTTGGAATGTGAAAAACAGATTAATTATAATCTAATATATTGTAAAAATATATTGAGCCTTGGATCATATTTTGAAACAGTGATAGTACGTCTACAATTTTTTTGTTCAGAAAATATTGTAGTTAAACTAATAATCCGAATATTTAATTTTAAATGTGTTGATTGGTATCAATGACTTCAGTAACAGAATCACTGTATTAAATCTTTTAAAGTGAAGTATTTGTAGGATATATCTATTTTCATTTTTCCAAATATATCATATTTCTAAAAAAGGTGGAAATTTACGTCTCATTATTATTTGACTGTTCCTTCCTAGTGTTCCAATAATAATAAATATCTGTTACCTCGTTCCACAAATTCTATACAAATATTATTTTCTCCAACTAATAGGAATATTCTTGATACAAATAAAACCTGTCTTAGTACTCAAATATACAATTATTGTCAAAGACGTATGAAATAATTTACGGGTAAAACAATTTATACGGAGAACATAAAAATATATCAATGAATTTTAAAAATAAGTACCACACAATAACAAATAAACAATGAGGGAAATCATTTTTCGATTCTTTTTCGAAACTTCTAATATTCTCTTTCAGTGCCAAAATAATTATAAGTGAAGCGTATGTTGGGCTACTCAATTAACGTTCAATACTGGCTCGTTGCCTCGTACATAACCTTTTTAATTTTGTTTTGTGTCCAGAATGCCATTGAATGGAATTACATAGAATTAAATGACTCACATAACTTATAAAATACCCCTCTAGATATTTGAAAATATCTCATGCAATATGAGCAGCGTATGAAAGTAATAGATTTTGTAAAAATAATAATTTATTATCTAAATATTTACTCATATACCCTAATGTCGTTACAATGTCACCGCAAAAAGCCGCGCCGTCTAAGCCGCGCAAGATAATCTCGCGCACAAAAAAAACTAATAAAATGAAAAAAAAAAACGAATTGCTTATTGGTTATTGTTATATATTTCTATACTCGATATTATAGTTCTAAAGTTACGACGATACGTTCAGTTATCATTGGCATATTTGCGATTACTTGCTCAAAGCTTTTAGTCGACCAAGTTTTCCAAAGTACAAATATAATTATGTTAAATTAAATTAAAGCTGCAAGTATACCTGCATGCCTCCGAATCGTGATGTTCATAATTTAGAGCAGTACAGTACAAACTGTGGGTCACGGTCCCATTGGGCTGCAGTTCTTCTGCGGGGGTCCACAAACTCTTTCAGAAATATTTGTTTTTTTTTTTGCTCGCTGAGTATTATTATTCATTAAATGTTACGTAGAGTTTTGTTTTTTTACATCTAATATAATATAATTTTCGGGGCCGTGAATTATTTTTTTCTTATTTTGGGTGGGAAGCACTGATTTGGAGTATTGAATAAGGTTGGCGCATATTATTGTAGTTAAATGTAACCGATCTGGCGTACCAATTAATTAATTAATTAATTCAATTAATTACGTAATTGGAGTACCCGTTTAAATTAATGTTTTATACAAATTTATATCTATGATCTTTTGATCTCAAAATATTGCTAAAATCACTTTGGCTTCAACATGTTAAAATATTGGATCCAATACTGGTTTAAAAATCTGTAATAATGGAAGGTAATTGGCTCTCGATGCTTTTTGAATATAAATATATTTGATGCAGGGATTGGTCTTAAGTGACGCTTTAGCTTTCAGAAGCTTTTTCCATCTCCTTTTTTAAACGATTTAAAATAAAATCGAACCCTTGTTATAACAAATTCACAAGAATATCTTTGCATTATAAACCTTAAAAAATGTTTTCGATTTTGAAACGGGAACGCTAAAAATAAAATGGCAAAGATATCACAAAGGCAAAATTTTCTCAAGACAAAATTCTGTAAAGTAAATATTTTTAAAATACTTAAGAGGTGTGCGAGTATGTTTTGAAGTCTCAGCTGCAGATGCCTTTCAAATATGCACATAGTTGAAGGTTCTCGTCTACAAAATTGCATAACACACGCTTTAAGTCAACCAATTTTCTTTCCATTTTTAACATGAGTACTATTACTTAGTTACTATTTACGCCTAGGATGATTATTTGAAAAACACATAAATACACGGTATTTACTGAGGTATTTTTCTAGTTTTAATTTAAAATATTATGTTGTGGAGTTGTATAAAAGATTCTAAATGAATAGTGTCAATAACTAAGAATTGTAGTCATTAGATTTATAATAATTTTAAATAATTTTCAAATCAAAAGATGTGAATGTTTACGGACAGAATGAATATAAAAGATTTTGTTTTATATTACTAAAAAGAAGTATTTATCTTTTGCAAACCTTTCAGTAAATCAAGCAGAAATTCTTCTCTCTCATATTTCTTATTGATTGCAACTTATCAATAAAAGATAGTTTTTGAAATTCAATTATGAAGATATTAAATTTATTAAATTCACTCTAATTTTATATCAGACATTGTTCTGTCTATATCTAGTACAGTGTTGTATATATATACTACGTCTTTATGCCCCGAGAAGATGGGTTTCGAAATTGAAAACCTCATTGCGATGTTCACCGTTCATATTTTAGATTGATTTTTCACGCCGCATGGTTTTTGATTCATTCACTTTGTAAGACTCTATAAAAATCTGAGATGGAGTTTCTAACCCAAAATTACGGCAGCCACAGGCAGTTCTATCACAAAATCGAAATTAAATTTAAAAAAATACAAATTATTTATTATGATGCTCAGTCTAAGTGATTAATTCCTCCGAGAATATCGACCAACTCGTTTTATGTCTTAAATAGAAATGACATATTATTTAATGAGAATAATGATAACGTCAGATTTACTATTCTGTATGTCTAGACTTTAAATTATTGAAATTGGTGTCTCTTAGAAATAGCAAAAATATGTAATAAAATATTGATTTTCCCTACTCTTAATACTTTTAGCTAATAGCGTTTGCGTAAACTAATTTGAAACCTAAAACTATCAGAAATTTGTTTACTATAAAAAGATTGTTACTTGAAATCCGGCTTGTGTATTTTTTTTATCCATCATGTAAACGTTAAGTATTTTAGAATATTTTATTCTTTACTACGATATGATACCGAAAGTATGCAGGCCAAATAAATAGTGGAAGATTATTTTAGAAAATTTAAAGCCTGGTTTTTAAAAAATGAGATATAATTTGTAAAAAAAACTCTTGCTTATTAATATATTACATTTGTACTAATAATGTGAAAAAGATTTTTTTCTATTCCTTGCTTTGTAAGTGTACTCATTAGGTAGGTACATATGTAAGTGTGTAAGTAATTGTATTGAAATGTACACGTAACGAGAGCTACAGGGGGTGTACACCCAAAAGTTTGTAAATTTGGCCGCCAAGTAGTCTAGCACATATGATATATTTTCCGTAAATTGTTAATTATTTTATTTTGAATATGTTTACTCTAAGAACACAGATTTATAAATTCCCATCTAAATTGGACGTTGTTATTTTTTATATGCTATAATTTTCATGATTGGCATCCTGTGATTTACAATAAACCCGTTTGTAGAATTTTATTTGACACTAGCCACGCGTTGCTCTAATTCAGTCTAGTTAAATGGCGCTGTTATTCAGCATTAAAAAAGCATGTTGTCGTTTTCACAGGTGTGACAAATATTTAATAAAAATAACATAAAAGCACACGCGTATTTAAATGCAACGTTTGTCAAAATTTCAAAGCAATCGGTGAAGAACTTAAGGAGAATTTAGGAATTAAGGAGAAGGAGATTTAAGATTTGAACAAACAAACATTTAAATTTTTATTTATATATATATATAGATGTAAAGAATATATAGATTGTATACAGACGACGGAAAAAAAGCTTTCACGATTTCACTGCTTTATTGTGTTTCAATATTGTGATTATACTGCAGGACGTGACTACCTAACTCGCTATGAAGTAGAAACTTTTGAGTTTACGTGAAACCACCGTAGTCTGGCAAGTCAAAGTGTGAGCTTCTAAAACACGATTTCTGACGATGCTGAAGATATCAGTTTGTAAATAAAAGGAAATCAAAACGTTGCCAATGTCTGCTAAAGAACTCATTATTCGCTACCAATTTCGGCTCATTTATTTCGTTACTCATTCTATATAGTGACACGTGTTTTCCACAAGGCCCAAGAGATAGAATATTACATTTTTCAGTATAATACTTAGAAATTATTAAAATGTATTCATATTTTCATGAATATATGCCAGTATAAATTTAGACTTTTGCAAAAGTAATTTTTAGCCAATCTTTATTTTAATTGATAAGTAAATACATACAGTATTAATAGTTGACTACACAAGTCGAAATGACAACCGAGTATCTTGTCATTTTTTAAAACTGATTTATTTCGAAATTCAGTTTGAACGCCACGGCTCATTTGTAAAAAATAAATCGGCGAATTGATTGAAGCGTTTTAATCGTATTTCGTTTATCAAGAATCGAAACATTTGAAACAAAATCTAATTAATAAACCGGCTACTATACTGACGTAGCAACAACTGTATTGTTACGTGTAACAGTCTAGGCCGATGTACAATTTTTCTCTTCATGAAAAACAAAGTACATTAATTTCCCATGAATTATAACGTAATTATTATTGGTACATTTATACACAAAAATGAATTATGGAGTATATATTAATTTTAAAACTAGCACACTATTATCGCTGCGAATAGAAAATATTGCTTGGAATTGCTGGAGTATTATTAAATACCACCGACTGAAATACATTTATTTCAATTTAAAATAAGCAACTTATCTACATAAAAAATTGCTACAGACATTAAAATGTTTTTCATACGAGTGGATTAAGAGTATAATCATACAATTTGACATTCATTCCATGCATATTTTAAAACATAAAGATATTAAATTTTACCCTCGATACTTGTGAAATATATCACGTACTTGTGATTTATATCATTGCGTACTTGAAACGAAAATTTTGATTGATATTTTTTTAGTAAGCACTTGGCTAAAAATACAGCATAGTAATAATAATTAAAGCACAAAGAAGTGAAAATATCCAATCGGTTTTTTGATTTATCAACATATTCCATTAAAATGAAATATTTTCCGCACCGAGAGAATGAAGTAATTTCTTTTTTTAGCATTCTATTAAAGCCTGCACGATGGATGAAAACAAGACAAAGTTAATGATGAAGAGCCATTCCACCAATTAAATACTGATTCTTTATTTTATTTATTGTTGTGGTGCTTGAGTGTAAAGTTTTACTTTATACCGCTATCAAAGATAAGATTTTTACTTATTTTTAGAGAACATATAAATAATATCATTCTTCTGAAAAGCGTATTGACTTTTGGCAGCTGAAAGCAAAGTGTTGTAGTGAGTGGCTAGAGAGGAAATTCTCATCACAACAGAGTCTGATTGGCTTACATGGAACGTGCCAGGAATTTTGTTTGAATCTCGCTCTATACTCTGACCCAACTCTCAGGAAAGCTCTCAGTCTATGAAGCTTTTGGCTAAGCTATTACATGTTTATAGAAAACAAGATTTGGTATTTTTGCTCTTTTTGTAAACTAACAGACGGTCAAGATATCAATGTTTGTCGAATGTCTCATTTTATTACGCCTAAAAACCCATACTGACTTAGCTCAGATGACTGTTAGCTCTGAACCATGTACTTATTTACATACAATACACATACTTATCTAAATAGTCGTTAATCGAGAGCTGAATTTATTTATTTTACACTATCTATCAATTATAAATATTTTATGTGGTTTCATTCCATGGCTAAATGTACGTAAAATATAAATATTTATCACTAAGAAAATTATCTATGATTTAACTTTTTGTAATTAGCTTGCATTATTAAACATTATAAATTTTCATGAAAAAACATTTCAACTGTCAAAAATATAATTAAACATAACCTTTATTGAATCCACATATAAGTAAGCACATAACACAAGTTTGAACATAAAATTGCCTTTGTCACATTTACTACATACACTCTCCGTCACTATTTCGTTCTAAATATCTAATAACCTAACTAATAATGTTGAAACATTTTACCATAAACTATTATTTGGGACTTCAAGTCAAAATATTATAATTAATAAAAATAGAGATTCAATAGTCAATATAAATATGATAAAAAACCACTTCATTAATTAATATTTTTGACTGATGGTGCTTGATGGGAATTGATTTTAAATTCTAAAATATTTAAAACTGGTAAACTTCAACATCTGAGATCACTGTTAGCGACCCGCGTTGTGAGCGAACATATAACATACTACTATGTAGTACTATTAGTATGTTAAATGTTTGCTCACTGCCCACATATAATGTAGCACGAAGATGCCGAAAGGCGAAGCCCGGGTCGCTAACAGTGATCTCACATATGTTAGTTTACCAGCTTTAAATAATTTAGAATTTAAGAACTAATTCATTAATTTCAGATATAAGGATAAAATAAAAAACATAGTTCAGAATAAATTCAGCCATATAGAATAAAGATACTATATAATTGATTTGTGACGACAAGATTCACAACATCTACGGTATTCTGCCAATTTAAGTGTTGCTTGGGTAAGCTTTTGAGAGGATACCAAAAATTTTCTCATCCCATAATATCCTGTAAATGTTTTTTATGTTTTCTCAATATTTTTGAGATAGCCAATATTATGATCGTGTGGGATATATTTTGTCTTTTTTTTTTGTTACTTTTTCGAAAATGGAATTCAGGTGTAGCCGTATTTTGATTGGCGTGATGGGTGAAAGGCCAAATTGAATTTTTTCCATCCCAAAAAGGTTAATCCAAAGGAAATGTTATTGTTTAGATTCAAGCAGCTATTTTATTAAGCAGGAAACAGTTTTCAATTAAATTTCGGATTTTTTTTACAGTAAAATATATTTTTACAGTAAACACTTATATCCCAGTAAATCATCTTTTACTAAAATACAAAAAATATGTTCAAACTATTAACACATTGTATTAGTTCTATTATTAATTAGTTATAAAAACAAGTCGCTTCACAATGAAGAAAAGCTCGACGTGCTTAAAAATCTACCAAAAATTAAATTGATTTTTAATAAATAAACAATTCAGTCTAATGCAGTACACAAAACATACACATGCATAAATGTTTAAGAAACAAGTTTAATTATTCAAAAATATTTAAATTTGGCATACTGAAGTGCTCTATCAACACAAAATAATTCCCTCTACGAGATGAAAGCTAATAATAATTTTATTACAACAATTCTAAATTATTTAAAAGTGGTAAACTTCCATATGTGAGATCACTGTTAGCGA
>JAGVSQ010014065.1:0-10795 GCA_022683975.1 Rhyacophila evoluta
TTGAAATATAAAAAATAATAAAGAAAGAATTAAAATATATATATACAGAAGGAAGTGTCTACCAAGTAAGTAAGACAGACCCCATCTGATAACGTATATAATAGAATCTATCTAAGCTCGCTCTCACCTAGGTGGAAGATATCAATATCCGAAGCAATGTCGTTAAACATCACCATTGCCCTCCGTATTGGCATGATTACTGGCAGGATAGTCCTGCATTTAGGAATGAAAAACAGGTGATGTTCCCGATTTCTTAGATAGTTATCAGGGACATACAGACCAATGGTAGTAAGTGCAGCAGAATTAGAGCGGAGTGGAGAGATTTGTATCTTTGGGTGACTGTACTATTACTGCTACTAGATATTTAGTACGATTTAAAATTGATTGATTGTACTACATTTTTTTTACTATTTTACAGGTGTTTTTAATCAAAGTGCATATAAAATATAGCTGATATATTCATTTTTTTAAATATCTGAGATTTAAACTAGTAATCTACACTACAAAAAATATGTCCCAAATAAAATGTGTTAAAAATCTATCAGCACTATTTCAGGAAATGCAATTAAAGCAGCTTAATCAAGAGTAATACGTTTACTTTACATAATAGCGTAGTTAATATTCTCTAAGCTTTCCTGAAAATAAAATAATTACTTCGATATTTCAGAAAGTGAAACCATTACACTTTTTTTTTAAGAAATGTAATGCTTTATAATTAACGTTATTTATCGCAAATCTGCTGCCAAAAAGCGTAGAAATTTATAACGAAACTAATTGTAAATAGTCAAGTCAGCCCTTCAGCTGTTTTGTATATTTTTTCACAAAGAAGATTTTTATCAATACTTTCTATATGCATGCAATATTTGATGTCAAAGAATGTGATTTTAATGGAGAATGTGTGTCACATGTGCGTAGGACGATAGAGAAAAATACAGTGCATTACAGAACTATAAAATAGTAAAAAAATAAATAATGGGATATAACCATCTATTGACAAATACCTAATAACATTACTTCACATTTTCACTGTAAAATAACATATTTTTACCCTCTATGTGTTTCACTTATTACTCACAAAACCCAAATCCTATTAACTAACATAATGTTCTACTTAAAATTTTGGACGTATCTCTAAGTATCGGTTGAAAATATTAAAATAAAAGTCTATTTAATATTATATCCATGATTCAACACATTTTGTTTGTACTTTTTTATATTGCTCTATTTTCACACATTAAAAAATCGTACGCGTTTCACCAATAACGTATGAAAGTAAAGGACCGCCTGCATTCTGAATAATTGATTGTTATTGAAGTTTACCGATATGTTATTATTATAAACCAATGTACAATATGTATATATTTTAATACGCCATTGTATTCTCATTATACTATGCAACAATATATACGAAAATTGATTGCTTATTTGCCATTCGCCGCATACTCTAAGTATATAAATTTATGAAGAAATATCACACGAAAGTATGTGTATACTATTAAATAATAACATTGGTTTTTAGTAAGTGTTAAGTAAATTTGCGAAGTTTAATTAGTTTTTGTCAAATATTCAATATATATTTAGCAGAATATTGAAATAAATAATAGCGAAAACACAATTGAGGAGTATATTTCCAAAATGGACTTATTTTGCCATGACCCAATTTAAAGGACACGATTTTATAACCTTATAGCATACAAACGAGTAGAACATTTCAATTTTAAAAACATTGAGAGCAAAAATAAGCACTGACAAACATACACGGTACAAAAAATACTTGTTCAAAATGTTCTTCTTTAAATTATTGAAAAGTAGAATAAGACTATTTTGGAAACACAGTATTTGGATTTTCATAACATGAAGCTGAACCTATTGGGCATTCAGTACTGCCTCTTTGAATTGCCAGTCCATAAGCTAGTTTGTTTTGGTGATAGAGATTGCACGTGCAAATCCTGCAGCTATATAACATATTTTATCTAAAGTTATGGACACGGTTGATATGTAAACTACAGCAAATCCATATTTTAAACAAAATGCCGAATACATGGAATAATTACTGTCAACAATCGCACACATAAAAAAAATGTGTACAACATTATCACTCCAGCACACTTTTAAAAAATTTAATATACAGCTAGATATATTTAACAATTCGGTAGACGATGTTCTTCGCAATAAAGATCTCGAAAATTGTAACGATTATGCAAACACACGCACACATAATGTTTATTTATTATAATATATCGCTCGCGATGTACTTTATTTTTAAATTATTTATTTTTTATTATTATCAAAAGCCTTTGTTAAGGTTGGTTTGAAAGGCCGGGCGATTCTATTAATGGTTTATAATTTTAATATATCTTTTAATAGCTTACAATAACGTTGAAATAAAACGCCCTAAAACAGTAAAATTCTCTATTCTGCACTCGGTACTCGTAGCCAAGCGGTTAAGACGTCTGACTGATTATAGTTCTCTTTTTGAGAACGTGAGTTTGAATCCTTCCGGCTATGATTTTTATTGTAACTCGTAAATATCCGGAATAAAATCATATTTCGATTTAACCAAGTATTTACCGCATCCGCATCAGTATAAAGTTGTTCAAGATTCTTGATTGTGTCCATAACAATTTGAACAAAAAAAACTATATACATTATCAATGTACAATAGATTCTGCATACATTTGACTCTTCAATATTTATGGCACACGCTTTTATATTTATTCATAATTATTAATATTTTGAGAGGTTTAAAATTTTTTTTTACCTTTAATACTTTTTCTTAATGCAATGAATGGGTGTAAATTAACCAGTATATGCTTCATGTATAAATTTCAGTACATGATTGACGGAACTGGATAAGATATTGTATAATTATTTTTAGTCTACAATTACTAAGCTCCAATACAACAACATACTAAAATACTGATTTATTTTATTAATAATTATAATAGTATATGCCAAAAATACATTTTAAATAATTTTAGTTTTATACAGTTGTTTATTATATAGTCTCTCCGGTAGCCAAGTGGTAAGCATACCAATCCCACTTCCAAATGATATTCAATAATCTAAAGTCGCAGCACTTATACCCAGGCAGTTGAGCAATTAGCTGACAATCAATTTTCGTAAGAAATAAGTTCTGATAAGGCAGAGATCTACGAGTGTATAATTCATTACAGGAGCGATAATTTTCACACTGTATGTATCCATATGCTGTCCGAACGGATATGGTTTAAAAATATATAGACTATATTATATCTATGGTGGGAATACTTATGAGTCTAAAATACGACTTTTCAGGAAAGAAAAAATAAAGTTAAATGTTGAATTCTGAAGTCATTCCTTCAGCAATAATAATTGATCTCTCACATAAGCTAATATTTTTACAGAGTATCTGCGATGTCTACTGTTGGTTCCGCTAAAGCCTTATTACATTTTAAATGTTATATTATACACATAATTCCCCATTATAGATATATTGTTGGAATATATGCACTGTAAAGATGAGAAAATGCATTAGAAGTTCTACCAACATACGAATAATGATATATAGACGTGAAGTTGTACAAATTTCAAACATAATAACAAATTTTCTTTACTCTTATAATAAATCTAGCGAGTGATTAATTTTATTAATAAGCGATTTTGCATGGTGTACATTGTGCTGAGAAAATCGATTGTCATATTAATATAGGTTCAAATACCCCTTGCGATATCAGTTTCCATACCCAGCCTTAGTGTAGCATTCAGTACGAAATTAATTGGGGCTTCGGTGACCTTAAAATGTAATTACTGATACCGGCCCGTAAGCAAGTCTGGTTTCGGTAGAACGCTAAGAATTGAGTCGGTGAATACAGAGAGGGAGCTTATATACTGATAAGTTTTCTCAAATTTCTCCATAAAATTAATTAACATCAAAAAATTTCCTACGCTTATAGAAAAGCGATAAAATTTATGACAGCCAACAAATTCATAAACGTCATAATTAATTTTTTTGTCATTTTTTAAGTAAACATTTGAGCAATTATATTTATTTATAGTTCCCTCTGTTGTTTAGAGATTAGTGCGCGCGCTTTTGACCTGGAGGTTGCGGATACAATTCCTACAACTACAAGATTGAAATCTCAAGATATAGAACTGGATACTTACTGGGTCAAGTAATTGGTTAACAACAAAAATGTTTCGATACATATCTTCACATTGCGAAAATCTGCATATTCCACTTGTGGATATCTTCACACTGTGTAAATAAATCCATTTGATCTAATTTCGAAGCGAACATGAAAAAAAATTAAGCAATATATTCAATAATTTTCTAAGTAAACGTTATATTTGAGTAATTATACCTGAATTTTAAATATACAAGACGGAATGTACACTGGGGCTTAGAAACAGACTGACAACGAATTTCAGTAAACAATTATGTCAAGTTATATTGAAAATTTTGGTGATTTATATATTAACTACATATTATAATTCGTAAGTCCACGTTGTTAAAACACACATGTTTTTATATGTAATTTATCTTGCTGATATTGATATAATATAGTATGTATTACACATAGTCTTTGAATAAATATTTCATTTCAAATATTTGAGTGCGTGGCAACTTAAGCCTTTGGTAGATTCTTTACTCTCTGTACATTCCCGTAGAGGGAATTAGATTTTTTTTGACATAAGAGCTTCAAGATACGTCTGTTAAAAATCGGATATGGGTAGAGTGGATACATATAATATGTTAGGCACATAGTTTTACTTTGATAATGTTTCGTACTAGCAAGTAAATTTGCCAAGTGTTTTAGAAGCTATAGTATATTTAAATAAGTGGGCATTAAGGATGGTTAAATTATATATTACAGTTAATTTGATAGATTGAAGATACAAAATCTTAGAATCAGATTGTACTAGATCTGTATTAGATTGTACAGTGGAAATCTCTTAACATGAAACCGAAGCAACTAAAATATTTTTTCACGTTAAATGAATTTTATGTTAAAAAATAGATGCAAAAAAGACTGATCAATATTTCCTATGACGTAAAATTGAATTCTTCTAATACTAAAAAATGTATATGAACAGTATATGCGTTGTCAAATATATCATATTGGGTACACTTTTGAAGCATATTCAATTAAAACACACATAAAAAAAATTGTTCTCACAATAAAATAGCATTTCTTTCACAAAAATACAAAACTCTACACTTTCAATACACGCCTCACCGAGTTGAAAGACAGACTGACCTTTGATAAAACGGGACTACTTTTATACCGAAAGACGAGAAGCAGCTAAGAATTATTCTTTGAAAATTGTATATCTAGTAAAAAAGGGTATGTAATAACATCTGGGTAATAACTATTCGGCTGCAAATGGTAAATAAATTTCGTTCATTTGAATGCAAAATTTTAAACGTCTAGATTCATTATGGAATTTTAACTTTTATTTCCCTATGAACGAGCTGAGTTGATATTGCGTTTGATTGTGCGATTATCTCTTTAAATATGTTCAATGCAGGGTAATATTTCAGGTATCCATAATACATTTATTCGTTGGATGAACAACTTACAATATACAAGTATTTATCAAAGGCAACAAAAGTAAATGTTTTGTCCTTTTTCCAATGTGTATATGAGCATCAAGAATTGTATTATAGATACTGGATTTACCAAACAAAAAAGAACTCGGTTAAAATGTCGTATCAACAAAATACCTGTGTGCTTATCCCAAAGAATATAGAAAAATAAATATTTCATGTTCTACTTGTGACAGAATGGACATATTTTATATGTGAATATTTATTTCATCGATTTGTATCGAATTTCTGTATTTTTTACATGTCGACTTCTTTTCTATTCATATTTATTTTTACATCAAATTGTGTATTGTGTATTTTGATAAAACTATTATTTCAAAAATAAATACTTATTTAGATTATTGCAGTATACTTTCATGCATCTTAAGGCGATAATTATATGATATACATATATATAAATAGCATAGTTTCGTATGAATTTCGACTTAAGACCAATTCTACTTACGACCCAGTTGTTCAAGTCGTAAGTCGAGGAATACCTGAATTATATCGTGTTATCAATTAATAACATTGTTAACATGTTAAATAAATAAATTAAAAAAAAAAATAAAGACAGCTTTTTTTCATAATCTGTAAAATTTCTGTCATGTGGTATACGAGGTATTATTTTATCATGACTGATATATGAATCAAACAATTATTATTTTCGCAGTAGTTTCATGGCGAATGGGCATTTGTTTGAATAGCTTATTGCCGAAACAAAAACGAATGGATTACTGTGAGCAACGGATCGCGTAAAGGAACTTCAGTCATGTAAGTGCACTTCAAGCGGGCTTAATATGGCGTACCTTAATGTGTTTCCTGACTCGGAAACACTGCGCATTACATACGATTTTGTATTATTATTGATTCCACAATCATTGGTCTAGAAATGATCATTATATTTCTAAAACGATTTGGGTATAAATAACTTTTGCTACCGAATCGACAGTGACACTAATTTACAAACTCATCAAATCAATGGCAATTTTAGTAATAAATGATTATTCAATTAAATACAATATAATGGAGATTTTTTTACAGCTGAAACTTGAACACGCAATCTTTGACACTAACTAATTTATAAGCGCGCGTGATCTTCTCAGCCACTGACGGGATAATAATTATTTATTTTTTTACCATTTTGAAAGTTGAGTTTATGGATCTTTGTAAAGTGAAAATATGTCATACTCCTAAAAAAGCACTGTTGCATATAAAAATCGTAGAATTTTCATGAGAGAAAAAAACAAACTTTTCGATTCATGGCACACTTGGTTAAATGTGGCTTTACACAGTTCATTTTTTATATTAAAAAGAAAAAG
Organism: Rhyacophila evoluta; assembly: GCA_022683975.1. Classification (NCBI taxonomy): domain Eukaryota; kingdom Metazoa; phylum Arthropoda; class Insecta; order Trichoptera; family Rhyacophilidae; genus Rhyacophila; species Rhyacophila evoluta. The sequence goes on from JAGVSQ010014065.1 coordinate 6,892, forward strand.
GCTTTAAAGATTTAATGGCATTGTCGTACCGTTACTAAAGTATTCTTTTCTAAATTTTGCTCAATTCATTTTAAAAAATACTGAAGTTTTGAATATCTTTTCAAATAAATTTTGGAAAGATATTTCAGTGTTCTCATAGGATAAAACAAAGCATGTAGTTTAACTGCATTCATAACTCAAAACAGTCAATTTCAGAATTACGACAGCGCATTTCTGGGAATGTAAATTGTTTTGACAGGATTTTTCACGAAAATTGATTGTCACACTATTGCTCATTACAATACACATACAATGCTGATTTTTTCCAATTAAAATCCAGAAAAGAAAACAACCTATAAAATCTCCTAAACACGATGTAATCTCTCGCCTACCGGATATTTGAAATATTGATGGCTTACAGTGCAAATTCGAAAAGACTATTTTTGAGAATTGTACAAGAAAGTGTAAAAACGGATTATTTTGAAATCTGTCTTTGCTATTTTTTTGATACAAGAAAAAACACATATATTTATATTGAAAGCCACTTGCGAATAACATAATTTTCATATATCTGAATAAAAAATAGTAGAATCATATATTTCGTAGTGTACGTCTCAGACCGGGATGAAGTTATCGACATTATTAAGGACCTCATTTCAATATATTTAAATAGCTTTGAATTATCAAATAAATACGATACATGGAAATAACATAGTGCAAAAAGACGGTATTGTTAAAGTGAATTTATCAAATTTGCACTAAAAACCATCGATGTTATTCTTTCGTTATCTCTTCAGACAATTTTTAGTGAAAAAGTGTTGTAAATTATTTAATTTAAAAATAAACTAGTCTATATATGAATTTACTGTTTACTAAATACAAATAAATGTCGAAATGAAACGAATTAGTGACTACAACGATTTAAGTAATTCCGGATTTTTTGATCGATTTCCTTCATTTGAAGATTACTAGGGTTTTGTTTTTCAGGTCTTTTTACCAATACCACTTGGAATAATTCAGCATGTACATTATTTAATTATCGGCAGGAAACGTATTTCCTATTATAAAACCGGTCCCAAGCGAAATAAACGTGGATTAGGTACTTACTGAAGGTTTTCAATTTCAAACTAAATGAATTGATTATTAATTATTCATTTATAAGAATGTTCATTATACAATTTGAAGTTTATGTTCACCTACAAATAATTAGTATATTGTTTAAGTTTAAACAATAAACATAAATATGATTTTCCCGGCCCAAAAGCAAAAAAGCTCAATTATGATGGTTTGAAGTTATTTGTTTATTTCATTTTACATGTTAAGAATATTTCGTATTATTTATTCAATGTATTAATAAAAATAGTATATTTTTATTTTATAAAAACATAAAAGTCAAGATATTAGAAATAACTCATAGCAAATATAAAAAGAAAATTTTAAATATAAAAGAAAATAAAGAGAGTCTGCTGAGTGATTTTTTTACGAATGAGGGATAGTAAAATAAATATTTTAGAAATTTATAAAACAACATCAGGTTTTACTCACTCTCAAGTGGAAGATAATCAAGATGATTTATATAAACATGACCATTATTCTCCCTATTGGTATTATCACTAGTAAATTTGTTCTACACTTTTGAATAAAACACAGCCAAAGTTATCAAGAAGTTATTTTAGAAACAAAGCACCAATATTAGCCAGAATAGGAAAAATCTGGATTAGACCACGCAGTTGAAAAAACGGGCGGCCAAATACATATTATTTCTTAGTTTTGAACTCCAGTAAGAATTCATACCCAGAAAAAAGAAAGCACACTTTGTATCACCCAAAATTTATCCAGCACCTTTCCACCTTTATCATGTAAAATATGAATTTCAAAGACGCGTCCTGGGAAAAGAGATAAGTAAAATTGAGTTTTCCCAAAGGTATTCACCGCAAATCCTAGATAGCCGTACAATAGTATTTAACCCAAACATTTGTTTTCAAAAGTCAATAAGCAGTGTATAAAATACTGCCAAAATATTTCCAACCCATAATCAAATGGATAATGGTGCAATTTTAATAGTTTGAAGTTATTTATTCCTATTATTATTTTCTGCTCGATAGGCAAAAGAACATTTATGAATCAAATCTAAAAAATTACAATTTATCAATGAGAATAAAGGTCTTTTTTGTTATTTATTTTTTTAACCCTTACTTATCGCAAAAACATTTTGTATTAAATTGTTTTTGCTGTAAGAAATTATTGGGATAAGGTTGATGTGTTATTTTGATCAGAAACATTCAGCTATATTAATTTGGTTTATCATGAAGTTTAGGAAACGTCTAATAATGATCGCAATGCCAATTCTCTGGCATACACTGACCTCTTGCTTGCGGTTTTAAATATAATATAATACAATGTATGTTATTATTACTTCTACATCAATTAGATTTACTTGACAAAGGCGGTTTTATAATACCGTGAACTTATATCAAAGAAAGTCTTTATTCCGCTTTCTTGCTTCTTCTTCCGATATACAAGAAAGCAACCGTATACTGAGCTTTGAAAATAGATGCCTGGGGCGGATACGGTGGAATGATTTCGTTCGTGACGAGGAGAATAGACCATGCATTTGCTAAATAATAAAAAAGTGAATCTTCGACGCTAGAAATATTTTGACCAAATGTTGTAAATGTCTTACGAGAATCTTAATCTGATCTGCCTATCCTTCAAGCCGATTGGTTTTCGGCGTTTTGGAATGTCGCTAAGTACTATCTAAAGTATAAATTCGGTGAAATTACGGAATGCAGGTATGACTTGGAAAGACGCAAAGAAAGATGGAAAGAGACAAAAGAGTACTGGCGGTTGACAGGGATTCTCGGAGGTGGCATGTGGTATATATATATATACTCAACTGAGAAAACGGACATGGAAGAAGAAATTTTGAAACGCCTGATACGATCTCGAAAACTATTTATCTTTACATATAATATGGAAGTCGTGGAGTTCCCCATATTAGTCAGGTATGGTCTAATAATAAAAATAAAAACTATCAAATAACAAAAATCAATTCCAAATATATAACTCACGATGGGCTTTAATAATATAAAACAAGTATTTGGAATTTGATTTGATACATATAAATAAACTTAAATACTATGTAGCCAGCTGGATAAAATTTGTAAAGCGGAGATGTTTTTTTTTATATTCTCTAAATTCAATTTGGATAAAATTGCTTCACTGTAGGTGATGGCTTTACGAGCGACTGTGTTACAACCGATCAATTTGTAATGCGATTGGTACACAGGTGCACTGAATATTAGTTGCAGGCTAGTATGCATAAAATAATGTGCTCGTAAAAATTACTCTATAGCCACAAAGCAACATTAAGATAAGGTTTGAAAAAACTTTTTCTGAGATATTAGGATTTTTAAGTTTGCACGAGTCTAACACAAGTTAGTGGACTAAGTAAATAACTAATTCTGTATAACTATATATCCATATTTTCCATTTAATTATTCTAGAACTCATGCAATCCTAAAACTGAAAAAAGTTTTTTCAATATATCGCACAATCGTTTTTGGCTGACAAAATATTGTATTAAAATAGTGATGTTGTAATGAAGGACATTACCAATGTACACAAATTATCTTTTAAAATGGAGTGGTGATGATTTTGGTAAATATAGTTTATTACCGTACAGTAAATTAGATTTTTTTACCCGCAGTTGATAAACTATGATATTATCAATTCTAAATTATTTAAAACTGGTAAACTTCCATATGTATAAACTCACACTTAAAATCAATTTCCATCAAGCCCCATCAGTCGAAAATATTAATTATTTAAATGTTGCTAGTACAGCAAGATTGATTGAACTTTACAGTGAATTACTTTTAAAATTTCGTGTAGTTTGTCAAAATTTGTGGTTTAACAATCGTTG
>JAGVSQ010014066.1:0-10795 GCA_022683975.1 Rhyacophila evoluta
TTAGAATTTAAAATCAATTTCCATCAAGCACCATCAGTCGAAAATATTAATCATTCATTAACGGTGATTAATGTGATACTTATTCAATAAAGAATGTAATTAATACGGCTACATCGTAATACAAATCTTCCTATAGTGCATAGTATATTTTTTATTAATTAATTACTACCTTAAAATAATTCACTGTTAAGTTTATTTTTATATGAACCATATTCAATTGAAATACGCGTATTCTATCATTATGTAACATTACAATTGAGTGATTAAAATCAAGAAGTTTTTTCATTAAATAAAATTCGACATAAACACGATCACCACGCTTCTCTTTACTGAATAAAGAAAAGTAAATTCAATGAAGGACAGGTATCTATATGGCCAATAGTGGATTGCTTCGGCTCGCTATTTTTATAGTTTATACGTAGTTTTAGTAGCAGGTGCCTCGGAATTGACGAGCAATACGTGTTACTAAGAACTGTTTACGACGCAGAGTATAGAATGTAATTTATTCCCGTGTCTGGGATACACTGCGCAACAAATTATATGGAGATCTTATTATCAAAACGCAGCATTTTCAGCCTATTTATCGAAGATATATGGCTCAATAAGGTCGATAAAGTGAATTGTACGCAAAGAAGTCAGTAAAAGTCAACTGAAGATTTTTATTTCATGATCGGCGGAATTCAGTACAAAGATTTGAATAATTCTGTTCTCACTCTATTTATTAATTTCACGACTTTTATTACTAGTTCATATAATATTTAAACTGTGTGATACAGTATAAGCCTAAGGCTGCAGGCGCGATACATGACACGCGACAGAGCGACGGCGACAAAACGACGGAAACAGAGATGCAAAATAGTTTTATAGTCTATTTATATAATCTAGAATTATAAGGTGAATAATATAAAGCATTTCAATGGTCACCTAAATACTTAGCGATACTTTAAAAGTGTTTGATAATTTGATATTATATTTCAATTTTTTAAACTAAATCAATTCTTTAAAAAATGAGAGATGTCGCTTGAAAAATAAAACAATATGATTGATAGAATGGAGTATGTCACGTTCGCATACAATTCACCGAACAACCTCGCATTTAATTTAATATCCAGCACTATAAAAATAGTACGGGTCAAATCCCTTTATAACGAATACCGAAGTAACGAAATTTCCAGCATAAAGTGTATTTTTTACTGTCCCGAACAAACGTACATACAATATATAATAGTACTTTTGCTATATTCAGTATAAAAAAAGAAAAATGTTAGCCCTGGAGTTTCGTTATAACGGTATTCTACCTGTATTACAAGTATCAATGGGGTGAGTATTAATTAGGGTTATTTGAGAAATATAATAAGCTTACTTTCAATTATACAACATGACATTGTGGATGAAATCGATATGTTTAGTATTGAGTCGAACAGTTATTGTACGCATGTTAAAAGGAACATAGTTTTTTTCCTAAACGGGATTAAAGATATTTTTTTTGTTTTAAAGTAAATAGTCATGAATGGAATTTAGAGTCGGGAAAATCGTAAATGATACAAAATATAATTTTGGATTGGCCTGGTTAAGTGCAGAACCGTAGAAATAAATATGTGTCGTAAAAGTAATTTCTTGTGTGAAGTAAAAATAAATTCGCGGCCGAATAAAACAATTTGTATCAACAGGACGCCACGCAAAATACGTTTTATGAGCTTTTCGATCTATAAAATCGACTTTGGCCAAGCCGAATGATACAGCTCAAAAGGCTTTTTATGACTTGCCCGAGTACGTCCTTCGAGGACATACGTAAGAAGACTGTATAGAATCGATACACGTGTATATATAATACATTTTCTAGACGTCTTCATTTAATTTACAAGTATACGTAAAATTGCTCCGACGTCGGATGCAGCGACATTTTCAAAACACGCCATCCAAGGGGAACAGTATTGTCGTGTTATGAGATATTTATTCGCGGTAACAAAGTTTCATGGCTGTAATAATATCGGCTGCTAGACTGCAGCTCGGGCAAGTAAATAAATACGTTATTGGCTGAAGACTTGGAGAATGAGCAATTTTACTCGGCGATAATTATCCATTAAATTTTGACAATATGAAAGTCGGAGATGCAATTTCTAAATTTATCGATATAACGTAACAATTCTGTGTGTAGATAATTCAATTTTACTGTTATTTATTTATTAAACAAATATTTGATATTTTTAAATTAAAAACAAACATAACAATAATAATAAGTCAAATTTCGGAGGCAAAACCTAACCAAAACTAATTTCAAATAGTTGACAACTCTAACTTACCGTTTTAATCGAATTCGGTAAAATTAATACATTGAATGATGACTAATCTAACATAATCTATCCGTTTGATTAAGACCAGGTGTAAGGACGAGGCGGGTGGATGGTTGTCGTATATAGTAGTTGTGAAGAACTGGATAATGATGGGGTGTGAAACATACTAATTGATGAGCTGTCCAATTATTGTGCCCCCGTGTCTTTTTGTTATATAAATAATATTCATTTACAGTTTTTATGTACAGAATTACAGAGAATTCCAAAGAACCAACAAAGAAAGTTTCTCAAATAATTTTAATAAAATATATTATAATATACTTACTGTTAATTCTTAGCGGAGAGCAATTACATTGAAATTATTAAGAGCTGTTATATACTATCTCAGAGATTATTGCCAAGAATACTATTAATTCATTCATGACATATCGATTGCTTAATTTGCGAACCAGCCGACTCCATGTGTGTAAAATATCAGGAGCAATAAAAAACTTTGGTAAATGTATAAAGTCTCCCCGGTTAACGTAGTTGGTAGTGTCTGCACCTAGCAATCCGGGGAATGCGGGTTCAATTCCTCATCTGTCAGATTTAAAAAATCTAAAAATGCAGGACTGGATGCCCATGGGGTCGAGCAATTGTCTGACAAACAATTCTCGTAAAAAATAATCTATCAATACGTCTTTACAATGCGAAGATCCATATACTCCACTTTCGAAATGGGTATTATCATACTGTGTAGATCTATATGCTTTTCTTTGGGAGCGAACATGGTATACAAAAAATGTTTATAGAGTTAGCTGGTTTGTGTGAGCGATTGTACATATTTCAATTGTGTGCGTTCTATGTGTGACAGAAAAATTAAAGCTGAATAATGTTGCATCAAAATCGGTTTTTCGAGCAAGGTTAGAGTTCGCTGATTTGCAGATTAAGAAATCTATGTTCAATTTTTCTATATGTCTATAAATATTTAATGGTGTAAAAAATTTTCAAAAATGATTTATTAAATAATGTAACCAAATTTGATAAAATAAATGTGTTGAAATTGTACATACATAGCATAGCGTGTGTTGTTATTAATTAATATTTTCATTACAGGAAATATAAATAAGGTTTGATATATTTATCACATTGAGAATAAAAGTAAATAAACATAAGGAAAGTGATAAATCACCACAAAGTCACAGCTAGCGTAATAGAAAATGGATAAATATCATTCATCAAAACAATGTCAAGATTAAGAAGAAAAATGAGCAGATTCGCAGACAATCTGTAATAATAATGAAAGAGGCATTCATGATAAAACCAGGGCTAAACTATTGTTAAGATATTCAATGACTATTGTTACTGTACTCAAGGCATTTAGATGTTAATGATTAACGTAAAAAGTTAGATTACTAAACATAATATCAAGAGAACTAATCATCAATCAGATTACTTTAAAAAAATCACCTTGAATCTGCTGTTAATACAGCATTACGTCACAAAAAAAACAACTATAATTATGTACTAAAGAGTAATAAACTAATAAAAGATAATTACTCGCTAATATATTCAACATGACAGCGGTCGACAATCGTTATTTATATTTAAAAAAACATTAATCCCATGTTTTAATTTTAATTGAGTAATTTTTGATTTGTGACAATAAGTAAATTACTACGATCGACCGACTTTATGTTGTGAATTTATTCTATAAAAAACAAGTAGTCTGCCGTTTATAAATGTACTCCGTTCCGAATTTATTCGTTTTATCCGAACATAAACGAACGATTATCAAATAATGGAATAGTTTAGATAAATTGAAATGTGCTGATAACTTGACTGTCGATATGGAAGCAATTTGTGTTTTATTTGTTGCATTATATTATATGAGCGTAATGTGCCTTCGTGATAATGAATTATTGTTATATTTTAGTAAAGAAAAACAAAAATACATAATTTTAATACGTGTGTAGTACGTAAAGTATTCTAAGAATCAATCGCGGTTAGTTAATTTTATGATATATCTCTGTACCGTGAATGCCTATTTGCACTTCATTTGAATGCAATTTGTTATTTTTGAGTACTAGCTTTGCATATGAGTAGTTTTGAAAACTAGAGAAAATAATCCAATGGCTGGAGTGGAGCTCGCGGACCGATGCCTGACGATGACTGGGTTTGAATCACAGTGGCAATTAATATGGTAATTTAATACACTTCTAAAATTTATGAAAAATATTAAAAGTATTTTGGTATTTAATAGTAATGTGTAGAATATGATAATAAACCATTATCTTAACCAAAGGTTCGTTAGATTGCACCAGCCTTACTTAAGGTAAATTTTAACGAATACTTAGAAAGTCATATCGAATGTGTAAAAAATACATTACATATATAACTGAGCTCCGATACTCGAAAGATTTTTATTTAATACATTGGTGTCTCTTTTCACACGGTTTCGAAATAACACGATACTACAAACCCCATTTTTTTGTATTTAAATCCAGTAAACACGAAAATTTGAATAGAAATATTACGCTGTCTTTGGATATCTCAATTGATTAATGCGATGTAGTACCAAATTTGTATAAACGGATTCGTCAATGGTCTGATAGTAAATAATCTTAGTACCATTTTTTTTATTATATATTTTTTAATAAAATTAAAATCTAAAAAACAATAACGAATTTAATTTTTTTATATCGATTGATTTTGATACAAGGAAATCTATCGACCATTATTTTATTTTTATATTAGTACATTTTTTTATGTATATATTTTAAATGTTATTGCGTGGAACGTATCCATCGTGTAAAAAGTCATGTGTACTATAAATTGTTCAGACTCGAACTTTTATCATAACTCACAGTATTATTCGCATAAAATTCCACCTCAGGTGTTTCAACATTGACAATAATCATTGTTAATTATAAAAGCAATAGTTTAAATATAATTTCAATGACTTATGCTGGCATATTTGCTTATATGTGTTTTGTATACGTTTAGTTTGAAAAAAAACTGTAAGACGAAAACCAGGATCACGAATAAAGATCTATTTGGAAGTGTACAAACTACCTAAAATATTAAGTTTAAATGTACGATAATATCACATTTGGTAAAGGTAAAGATAAACACCGACGCGATGCACTCAGGAAAAATATACATACACCGAGAATGTTTGTCAATCATAATAAAATCTTTAAGCGACGGTTCAAACGCATTCATAAAAATTAATACAAGCTAAGTGAACCAGTGACGTGTTTAAATATGGGATATGAATAGAAATTTCATTTCAGTTTATAAAATACAGATTATTTTACGATAGTTCGTCAAAGACATTTAATAATCACACGCAAGAAATTTTCTTTCAAACAAGGTCTTGTGAAGATATATTTTTTTAGATATTGCATCGTGTGTAGGAAATTATATCGTTCGTAGATATTTTGCAAATACTAGTGGCCTGTGACGAAAGGTGTTTGTCATAGATGATTTATTATCATAATTATTTAGGAACGTTGAGGAGTATTTAAATCATTCATTCAAATGGATAGGATGGAATAAGTTGGTTTGCGAATATTATTAAGGGTAGACGAAACCAGTATGATTAATTTGTTTCATTAATAAAATAGTAAATGACATTGCCATAATATTAAATACAAGTAAAATTTTGTGAGGTTATTTTTGTTAGTCAGAGTATAAAAAATGTACAAAAAGCAAGTTATGCAAAATATACTGAAGTAATTTTGTAAGTACGCCACTTTTTTTTCCAAAGGTGAACCTAAAATATACTTTATTCTTGTCAATATTGGAAACAGCACAATATCAAGCCCAAGAGATAAAGCTCGAGTAGCGCTCGAGTCGGCACTCTTCGGAGGCAAAGCATCCACCGCCTCACTAATAGATTAGTCTGTTTACATTAGAGGCACATGGCCCCAAAGTCCAATCTAGTTGCGGCTGATAAAGGTCGGCATGCCCTCGGCTTGTATGCGACGCTTTTTATAAACGAGGGTGAAAGCATTCTTCCCTTTTGCGATTCATTCATTTTCAACACTCTTGTATTTATAACTCGTATGCCAAAGCCTTCGGGATAGCAACTATACCAGAAGCTCTTTTAAAATCTAAAAATTCTCTACGAGTTTTAAGGAAATTAAAAATAAATTTTATCTGAGTCAACTTGTGACCTGAGTGACAGCATATGTTTTTTATATAATAATAACACTTGATAACCATTTATGTAAAGCTATGATATAAGCTAGGAAAAAATACTCCTAGATCAGCATTTTTTTTTATAATATTGTATGCTGCTGGATAAAGAAGAAGTAGACTTTTCTTTTTATATGTACCTTAGACTTTTATTCATGAGTGATATCAGTGATGACGACAGTGAATTGATAATGTGCAAACCGATTTTATGGTGTTAGTTTACAAAAGTGGAAACCGTTACTAATTTTAAATTGATATATCAAATGATTAATTTTTATTAATTGATAAAGCAAAATAAAGTTATTAAAATAATACACCCACGTTGTCCCAAGTGCGAAGATCGAATGAATGCGACAATTTGTATATTTAGTATATCGATGTCTTAATCTGCAAACCAGCCGACTCCACTTGCGTAAAATGTTCAGGAGCAACAAAAAACTTTGGTGAATGTGTATGTTACTGCATGGAGTTGACTCGCGTGTGTGGGATTTTTCATTTCTTTTATGATTTTTCTGCGTTGTGATAGAAAAATGAAAGCTGAATAAACTTAAATTAAAATCGGTTTTTCGAACATGAGTTAGTTATTTGCAGATCAAGCTACCGATATGTTATGGTAAAGGTAAGTAAAGTCACTTACTGTTAGTTTTAAGTATTTAGTAAATATCATTTATGTAGATTACATTGTTTTTATAGAGCTGATGAACCATTACCATTGGTTTGGGTTGAATCTTGTCAATTAATTCTGCCAACAAACAAAATAAAAAGAAACAATTAACTATCTTAAAACCAAGCAAATACGCTCATTTTCATTTATCTTAAAACTAAACTATGTATTACAAAAACAACAATTTTTAAAGGCGTCGTCAAATTATGGTAACTATAAGTAAGACGAATATTAAAGTTATTGTAGACTGAGTAAACTTAATGAAAGATGAAGTAAGAATATAGCGAATGGAAGAATTGGGTCGTAAAACCACAAAATTTACTGATAATATTATGGGGACTTTGTATTTTTGTGTTATAAATCAAGATGACGGATTATTGCTTTGGGATTTTAAGTGTCTCGCGCACAAACACTCCCGCTCTATCCATGCTTATTTCCTCTTGTAAGAATAATATTGTCTTATTTATTTTTAGATCAAATTATAGCTGGATATAACTGTCTAAATTTACAGGGTTTCTCGACATGAAGGACTGTATCCTTCTGATGTAAAAATTTAATCTGTTCTTTGACACCAAATTCTCAGAACTTACATAATTGGTACAATGTAACAAAAGCAATACAAATACATACCAAACTGAATGATTTAAATGATGTCTAAATGTATTGCTTGTAATATATATTTTTTATACCATGTTCGCTCTCAAATTGGAACATATACACAGTGTGCAGATATCCACTCCGATAGAGTATATGGATTTCCGCAATGTGAAGACGTCCTGACAGATTATTTTTTCACGAGAATCGTTTTTCAGACAATTACTCAACTCAATGGGCATCCAGTTCTGTATTTTCAGATTTTAAAAATCTGACAGATGAGGAATCGAACCCGCATTCCCCGCATTGCTACGCGTGCACAAACGTAATTATTACCCTAATCGAATTATTATGATATTTACTACATTGTACAGTTCACGCCGTTGCAATGTACAATAACATAGTTATGAAGATAAATCGATAATTAGGCATGTATTTTAACTAGTTAATCGATAGTAATATCAGTTCCCAATACATTATCAAATAAGTAAGGGATTTACTCTCGTTTCAAAAATAGTACTCAATAGAAAAAGTTGTATAAAACAACAAAGAAAATTTTTAAGACTGTTCGAAATAAATTTTATAATTTTAAAAATATTTATATATATATTTTAAAGCATTGGCGTATGTTGTAAAATAGCCTTATTTATCATTATTATAAAATATAATTATATGCAAGACGTTTTTAATTTTAGTAACGATAATAGTTCTAATAAGGAAAAAGACTATCAATAGAACGTAAAAAATAGTAATTATAAATAAAAATAAATATTTAATAGTCACAGTTCTTTTAATTCTGGATGTTATGGATGTAGAATACGACGTATTCTTCAATCATCTCGGATGTCTACGAAAGAAACTAATCGCAGCGGGTCTTCCGCATATTCCAATTAAGAGGAAATTGGTTTTGTGCATCTTATGAGCATGCTTATGACAGAATTTAATCGTTGTACATCTCAATCTGTCTACGTAGGAGTACCTTTAATATCTTCAACGTTGTAAACATCGTGATAAATAGTATATTTTAACATAATTAATGTACAGTACAAAATAACGAACTGATATTAATTTTTTTTAAATTCACCGAACCGAAGATATTTTGTATAATGACGTAATTTATCGTTACGATCGGTTGCTTCGACAAAACTACGTAAACGCCAAGTAACAAAAGAAAATATTAATTTAAAGTTAATTGCCATCCTTGTACTCAGACCTTGCCAATTAGAAACAATGCTTCTGAAATCACACAGTATAGTTAATGGGTACTAGGAATAATAACCAATTATACAAAAAAAATAATGTTTAAAAATTAAAAATGAATTTAAATACTCTAATATTACAGGTGACATATATATAATCTTCAGTAGATAAGCAAAGAGGGTTCGACAAAACGCGGTCTTCAAATTTATACATCTTCAACATTATATATATATTTTTAAATTTATATAAGCAGTGGTTTTGAACCTTTCGTCTGATTTATTTGCCGTGGAATTTCTATGTTGCGGAATATCTGCATTTCATCAGCTTTTTTTTAAGTTATAACATTTTTTATTATTTAATTGTTCTAGAATAAAGGATGACCACTGGTGGAGTATGTGGCTTAACGTAGAGATAATACTTACTAAGCGTAAGGTTATTTATTTGAATTGAATGCTTGTGCTGAAATCACGAGTGAATGTAAGCAATGTCCGAAAATATGCGCGCTTTTTTACTGCACGGTTATTTATATTGTTTGGGGTAGGCAGCCGATAACGCTATCGATAAAGGATAATGACACCTTGCGTATATATTATATTAGCTGATGTCTGTTATTCAATGGCATCACGATAACTAAAAAAAAACACTTTGCGAATTCGGGAAAGACATAATTAAATTTCGCGCGTCTGCATTTTTAAAATGTCCCAAAAGATATTTATTGGTTTATATTAAACATATTTAATGGCTATATAAAATATTTTTTATAAGTAAAATTGTATTTTTCGACCGGTTGACCCTTCGACGGAGAAGACTTTCGCAGTACCTTACAGACCATCAAAATTGTGTTAGATATATTCTTCAATAGGGTGTCCGACTATCTGATAATAGCTATTTTTGCCTGCGTAAGAGAACTCTATATAAAAGATAAATCGGTGAGTTAAATTTATCAACGAAATTGTATATTAAAGTGGTATGTCACAATTAATAATACGTCGGTACAGACTAAGTAATGAAACGTACTGTCTGCGAAATGTGATTGAGTAAAAGCAATTAACAGAAAAAGCTACTAATACACAGGCAGGCTAAAAAAAACGTATGAAAAGACAAATTGAAAAAAAATCCCAGACGAGTGATTTTATTCTAAACGAGCACTAACTTAAATATAATTCAACGCTTTCGACGTAGACCGCAGACGGCTGATATTTATTTTACAAGGGATTAAAATAGAGTTATAAAAAAAATATTTTTCACCGACAACGAGCGAACAGAGAATCAAAAACTAAAAGGGGTTAATGAGAAGCAAACACATTTTTTTTTCTACACTGTGAATTCGTTATTTATACGGGATTAAAAATTCTTTATTGGACTGCGAAAAAAATGAGATACACAAAGCTTGATTTAATGAAAATCTCCATAAAAATATCTTTAAGAAGAAGAAGATGAACAGATTTGTAATGTTGGAATGAGAATAATAAAAATGGAGTGTATAATATCTGTGTTTTTTTTTGTTTTTAGATCTCAGAGATTTATAATCGCAGTGTCGACAACTACGCACTTATAGCCGATAATATTTTGTTTAAATTAGGCAGATTTAGGTTAAATATGGCGGATGATATAAAAGTCAGACAAGAAGGAGCAAACTACAATTTGACTTCATATTAAAACTGATATTTATACCAATATTCGCATGACCGATGTAATTTCAAATGATTCATTCGATGTTTGCCTCAGTATGGCGGTATATTGTAATTACGTTCTTAAGATGCTGAAAGATGAAATTTAAATACAAATAACGATTTATTTTGTACTTGTTGTAACATTACAAATTACAAGTTTAATACGTTAACAACACGATATACATATA
>JAGVSQ010014067.1:0-10794 GCA_022683975.1 Rhyacophila evoluta
ATTTAAAATCAATTTCCATCAAGCACCATCAGTCGAAAATATTAATAATGAAATACACTTTCATAATATTCAGTTTTTATACTAGGGTTTTTTATATGATATATTTTTATTTTATCAATCGAATCATTTTGCATAACATTATACACTTTTGTACCGATTAAAAGAGGTTATAATAGAGCAAATATCCTCTAGGCCATTGCTTTCCAATATTTTTTGACCAAGCATCCCCTTTTTCGAAAAAAAAATACTTAAAATTATTAGTTTCTTCTATAAGGATCCACCTTCTAAACGCCCAAATGCTTCTGAACCCGCTTTCGCCCCCTAGAATGATTCAGCGGCCACAGGGGGGCTTGCTTCAAAACATTCCAGTCCAGCGGACAGGTTTTGGTTTAGTCACGTTATGTATAATATTTTACGGGTTTTTACTTTTTTTTTACATGATGGTTTATTATCTGAGGAGAATTTTTATAAATTATTTAATTGTCATAGATACAAACGATTACGATTAAACCAACCTATATATGATTGAATCAATTTATATTTAAATTCTTGCTTAATTTTGTAAACATGATTAGTTGATTAATTAACTACTAAAGATAATGGTTGATTTTTAAAATTAGTTGTATATATTCATTCAATAAATATGTGATCGACATTTAGAAATCAACTTGTAGTTTCATACAAAAAGACGACTCGCTTACAAATGCCGTTGTTATAATATACTTTCAGATATAAACGGCCAATGATGCCTATCTATCTCTTCGTTTAAATAATAATGTGTGTGTGTTTTTTATTAACGACTCGCCTTTATTAATAACAACAATAATATGTCGGTTAGTCCATTCAAGAGCTGTAACATTTGCACCTGCTGATAATAGCTGCCTTCGTTTTGTGAAAATCATTCAATAAATTTGAGCAACATCTGAGACATACATTGTAAATTACGATAAATTGAATCATTGTAACGCAATTTAGTGCATGTCAATTTTCAATTTCTGACATGCAATCGGTCCCGGCGAATCAAATCTGTTTAAGACGTATATTTAAAAATAATTATAATATTTAATACAAAACCTATTCTTGTTAATTTTTTACAGACACAACATTTATCAGTACCAACCTCAATAAAAAAAATCCTTATGTTTCCGTTGCATCATATTTATATTCAATAAATAATGACTACACGACCCTTTTTTACCATATCCGCTCCGAAAATAGACCATATCGATCTATCGCTAACCGAAGATCTCTTCTCCGAAGATGGAGTATATGTATTTCCGCAATATGAAGACATCTCTTCACACAATATTTTTCACGAGAATCGGTTGACGTAATGGCGGCATCCAGACCTCCATTTTTGATTTTTTTTTAATCCGATAAATTTTCCGAACCCGCATTTCTCGGATACGAGGCGCGTGCGCTAAGCTCTACGCTACCGAATAGACTTTAAATATATTTTTACAGAAACTATAGTACTAATTATGAAATATAGCTCCAAAAGTGAAACAATTATTGATTTACACAGTTCAACAAGACTTAACAGCTTTATCACGAGAATTTATTGTCAGCTGATTACTAAACTCATTGTTCAACTAGAAATTTTTAGCAGTTAAGATATTCCACCTTGCATACCACTCAGCCATGGTGTTACTTAAAAAAGCTTATTAAACATTAAAATTTTGACTTCGCGGTTGGTGTAGGTGCGCTCTTAGCAATCCGGGGAATGTGGGCTCGATTCCCACATCTGTCAGATTTTTAAAAATGCAGGACCGAAAACCCATTGAGTTGAGCATTTGTTTGACAAACAATTCTCGTGAAAAATAATCTGTCAAGACATCTTCACATTGCGGAGATCCATATACTCCACTTTCGGAGTGGATATCTTCAAACTGTGTAAATCAATATGCTCCACTTTGGGGGCGAACATGGTATAAAATATATATATATATATTTCATGAACATTCAACTGCTAGAAATAGGCAGCTTTTAGTTATTTATTACAAATATAATATTTCCACTCATTACATACAGTTGTAATCATTATTTATTTGTTTTAATCCAATTATATTGTATATACCAATATTTAATTCCACCAGTATGTTTGTGGAACGGCATGTTTTGCCATTGGCTATTTAAATTATTTAATGACACCTATCACATTACGTAAATTTTCTTTCTTAATTAAAATAATATTGTTAGAATTTATTTATATAAAATTTCAATTAAAAAAAAATCAATTTCAACAATTATTATTTTCAAAATACGTATTTCAAATTTTAATAGTATTTAATCAATAAATTTTCATTGTTTAATATTAAATAAAAAAGTGGAGAACGTTTATAAAATACATTGTTGTCGATATCTATTGCGATTGTAACATCATTATCATAAGAATGTGCGACTAGATGATAAATACTCCTGAGATATTTGTTTACAAAAATAAATAACGAATACGATAATAAGTAATATCATATTTGAAGACAAAGTCTTTCAAATATAATTATGAATGGTATCCTAGACACTTTGAAATAACATCACACCATCACCGTATCCTACTTCAAAAGATATGAAACCCAAATAGTCTAAAGAATGTTTCGCACTTACGATGTTTTGCAGTGTTACAAAGATTTCATAAATACACGAGACACAACCCAACAGATGTTAACTTTGTTACAAGTGGTAACTTATTACAAAAACATCTATTAGCTACCACAATACCTGAGTTAAATACTACACTTACTTTCCTTTTCATACCCGGCGCATTCCGTGACATAACTAAAGTGCGCTACTTATATTTCCAATAGCGTCCCAGGAACAGCTTTCCATGATTTTTAATCCCTCCTATAACTAATTCTTGTTGAAATCGACCGTTTTCTCACTCACCATAAGAACGTTGGTCGTGGTTGATGATTACATTGAGAAATGCCAACAACGGTCGTTTTAAGTCTTTAGGTCTGATTTTTTTTTGAAGTGTCACGAATAACGAATAAAAAAGCTTTTTTTTGATAATACAAATGTTTTATATAAATACCAATTGTATGACTGCAATGGTAGCATTTCTAGGTAATATTTTAGAATTTTGAAAAAAATATAGCAATCACAGGATTAAACATTAAATTTGTTGACTTGTTAAGTCGAAATTTATTTTCGTTATACTTTTTAAACACCGTGTGTTTAGCAATCAATAAATCGAGTTTCTGTAAGAATAGCGTTTTAACAATAAATACTCTCGTTTTTTTTCAGCAAAAGCTTCAACCGCATTCGTCCGCATCGTATTTTTCATCTTTGTTTCTTGCGATTGAAAAATCATCTTTTGGCGAAATCATAAATCCTCCAGATATAATTGACAGAATATATATTTGCGGCAGTTCGTCTCAGTCGAATTCATGTTTTTATTGATTGCGTACCAATAGTTTAGTGACTAAGTATTTTATGCGTGTTTTTGCAGTAAATATAATAAAATCACGCGTGTTTACTACATCACAAACTCTATTACATTTTTACCATTAAAATGACTACATTAAGCTACCACTTCTTATGTTACACTTACAAGTATAATGTATCCCTAGACTTAACAGTCAATCTCTCTTTTCAACATGCAAATAACGAATCAAGGGATTAGTGGTAGGGCTCTACAGCGAATTTCTTCTACACAAAATAATAGAACTATGTATAAATTACATATGTATAGCTTATCCTTCTTGTTGTTGCAGGACACTCGAAATAGCGCTATTTAAATATATATATTTTTTAAATCAGTGGAGAAATGTTGTTTATATAATAATTAGTTTCGATTCGTCTCAATGATTACTTAGACGAATGATTTTTTGGTTTTCCTTACACCATTAAACTAATTACTTATTTTGGAGAAATTTAATATATCCAAAAAAACCTGTACCAGTTGTTTCTCAAACCATATTATAATGTATCATAGAAGTAATAGTATAACTGAATAGGTGTACACAATATAAAGGACAGGGATTTTCATCTCCAAACTAAATATTATCAGATGATTTAGAAGTATCTCTTTTGGGAAGCTCAATTTAAAAAATCGAGATTTTCAAAGCCTCTTCCCTTTAATCACACAGTGAAGGCGAATGCAAATCTGTAATATTTTAGTGCTACAGATCATATTATTAATTTAAATCGTCATACTTGATTTATATTATGAAGAATTAGCTTATAAATTTATGTTTTATATTAACAGCTGTTTTCGTCATATATTATAATTCACAATTTAATTATATTCGAATAGTAATTTTAAAATATATACATACATGTTAATACAATAACTATACAAATCAAGGCCATTTATTGTTACAGTCGCAAAGGTGTATATTTAACAGTGGCGTACACAACAGAATAATTACCCAAACCTCTAAATAACATTTATAACATTTATAATAGTTTTCGATTTTTTTTTGTATCGTACATTTTCAACATGGTTTGCGAGATTTCAAAATAATATATACGAGTATAAACTTAAAGTTCGTTCGACTATACGTAAAATAATATATTGATTCGCGTTGCTGGCTAATAATCCCAAATTGTTTGTCTAAACTATGTTAATGCACAAACGATCCAATATTTTATTTAAATTCAGCCGATAACTGTTTACGAAATTGTATGTATGTAATTAACATCTTGATAAAGAAGTTTAAAATATTTTCAAAAATAAAAAATATTGTTTTGTGGTAGCCAATATTTTTATTCTGCCATTTCTGTTGCGTCTGCGTACATCATATATTGCATTCAACATAAATAATAGATTCATTGTTATATTTTCGCATTATCATTTGTACCGTGTGTTTAATGAATCTCTGATATGTCCGCCCAACGTATGGGATAATAACTATGCGCTTTTCTCGCGCAATGGCGATCACCTGTTGGATGTCATTATTCAGAAATATTGCTTTGCAGACTCAAGAACGTGACCCTCATACGTCGAACGCGCGGTGCATCAGAAACGATCACATTTTGATGTATTGTTCCGTAACTTGTTGGCCGAGTGTTATTTTAATCAATTCAATTGCTCACTCACAATCAGTTTGTTCATGCTCTTTATGCTTTATATTACAAAATTGATCGTATTTTATTATCCTTGCAATATGTAACAAGTAGATACCACTAAAGTGATGCAGTATTATCTGGTACGTAGTTTGTAGTGTGCACGGCTAGCAATCCGGGGAGTGCGGTTTCGATTCCATATCTGTCGGATTTTGAAAATAAAAAATACAGGACTGGAGGCCGATTGGGTCGAGCAATTCTCTGGCAAACAATTCTCGTGAAAAATAACATTATAGGGACATTATAGAGATTATATTGAAAATGTAATGTCATGTAAAATCTTCTATTTAAAATTTTGAAATAGTGGAATAAGTTCACTTTGGAAATACCCCTCTCATTTATAAAATGAAAACACTATCAATTTCCTAATCGTGTCGTATAAAAATTAAAAGACCATGAAAGGTCATTTGTATAATTATACGCACTGTAAAATTGTTTTACAAATATAAAAAAAAATCGATTAGTTAATATTCATTAGGGTTAATTAAAAACATTTCTTGGACAATAACAATTTTCTTAACCCGTTTTGCAGAGCCAATAATTATCATCGACGCTCGCCTATTAGTTTGTCAACCCAAAGGGTACTTACTCTGCCTACTGCCGTGGCGGCAGATGTTTCCAATAGCGACAGTAATAATAATTGCCGTCAGCTAATTGCACTCGGATATCTCTTCGATATAACAGCACGCTGGTTCGAAATGTATTTAGGTGACATACGATAATGCTCTTCTTGTTGTAACCATATTACACATTAGTTCAGATTAAAATTATAGCATGCTAATCTAATCAATATAATAAAAGGAATGATTTCACTCATATGGATAGTTTAATGTCGGCGATGTTTTGAATAAATAAATCAAATTTATTTAAATTAATATTGAACTATAAATATAGCTTCATTACTACAAATGTATTCAGTGAAATGATTATAATGTTTCAATTTTATTTGCCCTTTATGGGCAAATTTTAAGCATGAAGAATAGGGCTACAACAACAGGTTTTTCTATGTGTTTATTTTCAGGTATTCATTTCCAAGGTTTTCTATCATGGTTGAAGTAAATCGATATGCATTTGGTTTATTCGGCTTTAATATTTGTGATATATTTTTTACGTGGTTGACACAGAATTTCAAAAATGACTGTGATTTTAATTTAAATAACTAATAAATTACTTGTATGGATTTTCCCAATGCTTGATGTACGCTTATTGTTTAAATAATAAATTAATTGAATTTTTCAATGGCTTAAATAAATTCATTATAAATGTTAGATATAAAGAAATAGTATTCTTTATTTACTTAGTGCATTGACTTTAACTGTAGTATTTCAAGGACTATAAGTCTTATAATAACTATTATTTATAATATGTTAGTTCCTGTACCTTGTTATTCAAGCGAATAAACGATATAGAAATGTACGACGTGGGAAGATGTATGTCGCAACATCGAGAATAAAAATTTAAGAATGTATATATATTTTATCGTATCCACTTGTATGGGGAAAATTTTATTTTTCAGAAAAGTGGATACAGTTTTGACCTATTTGACGTTCATTATTGTGACGTGGGTTTGAATGTCTTCTTGTTAGATACTTCTTTGTCATAAAATAAGACATTCCCTTAAGCATAAGTATGACATAGGTAAATTTAAATTGATCCATATTAGCCAAATGCCCTTAGCAGTTTTGGATTCTTCAAGATTTACCAATTCGAATAACTACTCAGTATTTTATACGATTTGCGTATCGTTGGAAATTCAAAATAAAGATGTTATACTAAAACCACGATTACAACTGAACTGACAAAAAACACAATCATCAACTTCTTCTAATATGACAATAAGTGAATTTATCTCTGACATTAATTCTTTCTCAGCTTCAGTGTAACATTTCCAATTTCCATCTTCTATAGGCTGTTCGACATTAATATCACCATTGTCTAGTTGGGGACCCGCAATCCAATAGCTTCCTCTTCCTGCATATATTAGGGCTCTAGTATCATAACTCATAACCTCCAGTACTGCACCGTACTGGAGTTTATAAGTTATGATACTAGACCCCTTGTATACAAGCTTACTTTATTTTCTTGTTTCTCTTAACATTTAACGTATTTATGTAAAAATAGTATTACTTATTATTTTTAATTGATTTTCTTCTTATATTTTGTGTGTATAACAAATGTATTTTCATTGTTATTACATACTTTATGCTGTAAATGCACTGAATTAATAATCTTTAATGTTTGTAACATATAAAATAAAATGAAAATATATATTAAGTTTATAAATAATATATATGTGCGTATGTATCGTCGCAAACTTGGTTGTAAACATTTTAGATAATTACAAAAATAGCAAGTTATTGACTCTATTTGGAGTTATTCTTTTTTTTAAATTTAATTTAAGTTTCTGTTGTCTTTCCTTAAGGTTTGCCCTAAATGGCTAGCATTGTAGATGAGCTGTCGATGAAACACTTTTTAACCCACATATTATTTGTATTTATTTGTTATTGGTATCGCATGATTATTATTATTGTCACCCGTCGGTCCGGTTGGCATCGCGCGCGGACAGTTGGACGCACGCGATCTATTATGCGGGGCAGGTGCTCGACCGCGGTCCGCACGCACGCTCGAAAAATATGATAAACTTCCCAATCGCAATAATAACGCGTTTTGATGAATTTGCTGATGATAAAAGATGCCAAATATAATATTCCTTCTAATAAATAGGCTAAATATTTAAGCACTGTAAAGCAATGATTATCATGATTCCACGTTAGTTTTTCAATCACTTCCATAATTTTACAAACTTTACAGGTCACATATTCGATAATGGAAATGTTTTCTGATTTGATATGTTTAATATGTTACGGAATACATTTATATTTATGAGTATATTGTTTTAAAATAAAAGCAATAAGGGCCTCAACGAAAATGTCTGTCCTTCAAACGTAAATTAAAAGACGCGATATAAAAACTTTCCTTACTAATTATTTTTGAAGTGACTCTAAAGATCAACAGTTGCTATCTGATTCTGAAAATCCGCATTAAATGCACCATTTATATAAGTCTTCATTGTTGTTCGACTAGCTAAAGTCATTCAAAATTTGGACACTTCATTTTAAAGCAAGACGAGGCATATTTCAACTATCAATTTCACGTCCCTTGAATCAAAAATTCATCCCAAAAATCAAATGTCGAAACAATTGTAATATTTTATTATATAAAATTTAATTTAATATATATATGTATGTATCTATTCCTATTTTCCGTGAAATTGAATGTAAAGAATACCTTGTTTTCATGATTATAGGAGGGATCGATGAAATAAAAAAGTTCTGCTGACAATTATTACAATTATTGATAGCAAAATGGCACAAAAGTAAATTGAGTGTCCTTCAGCTTGCAGTACACTGATAACGTATAAATTCAACAAGTTCACAGATACAGCATTTCTTTTATAATCACGCATGTGAAAAACATTTATGCCATACTTAACGCATTATTATTTTTCAATTAAATAACGGTAGTTATATATTATTAACACTTGTGATCTATGTTAGAACCATTACTCTTCATTCCTAACTGGGGCTGTACACCTTTGGAAATTTTGAGCACTCAGTAAAGTTTGTATGTACGAGCCTTCAGTAGTGAACGGGTTAACACGATTAGAGTTTGATATTTTTAACTTTTTAAAAATACTATAAATACTCACCACTATTTTATCAGAACCATATAATTTAGCTTGTAAAAACAAATTCCATTTTATTTTTTTGTGCTTATATTTAATACGTATGTATAGTTTGTAAAACAATTGTTATATAATACAAACTTAATTAGCTCCTAACGAGCTTCTGTATTATGTATCACTGTAACATTTCTTGATTGTATGTTATTTAAAACGCTTCTATAGACATAATAACAAAAATAATAACATGTTACAACTACCACTACATAATAAAATAATTATCTCGAGCAGCACCTTTACGTTTTGTCCACCGACCCCTCATACAGTGGTAATCAACCGATAGCACCTGATGACCCCCAACATTTCGATTGAAAATACACGAGTTGATCAGTGTTCGACTGCCCCTATCATCGCATCATGTAAAATAGAATACTTGAAAAATAATTATTAACAAATATATTACAAACCATATTCACATATTAGCATTTGTTTTGTCAATAAGTAGGAATATACAAACACACTTTGTAATAGGACCACTATTTATATCAGCCATAGTAATATATAATGTAGCCACAAAACTCTCCAGTCTACGAATCTTGACTAAATGATGAACGTGCTAAAATATATTTCTAATTGACGTCTCAATAACTTCCGTTATCAAAACTATAGATACAATAATCTAGCCCCGTTTCTACTTTGTAATGAAATTTAATACTGACGTCATATTTAGACTATTATTAACCCGGCTCTTATACAATTTATTTTACAGCTTCATCAATTTTTACGACTTGTGTCGGTTTCCGTCAATTTTACATATATATTGATCATATATGTTGACTTCTCCGACAGTGCATATATGCCCGTTGAGATTTTTGATGTGATGACAATATAACATAGGCGTATGTGTGGACGTTCGGCTTGAAGGTTGGGCATCACTATTCTGCCCGTTGCATTTTTTTTTAATGACCCGAGCATTCAAGTAGTGACCGATACAGTGTTATTATCACTTGCGTTTTACACCGGATGATTTGTATATCTTTAATTATTACCGTGAGCATTATTAACAACTCCTTTAATTTTATCTGACATTTTGAAAATATTCCGTGTAAAGCAGAAATTTATACGTTCTCGTAGGAATGTTTTAACAGTTTAAAGTAATACATCAAAATTAGACTAGGATAACATTTTCAATATTTCTTTCATATACACTAGAATTAACATTTCTACATATAACGCACAATATTTTTGAGTATCGTTTTTTGATTTTAAACAAATTATTATAATCGCTACCAAAAATCACCAACTGAAACATCACAACAATTAATAATATGCATATGCTGTTCAAACCGTTTATCAGCTGTAATGAAAATGTAGATTATATTCATTATGAAGTATATTTTGTAAACACCATTAATACTCTTAATAAAAAATGAAAATTGTGAGATCTTTTAGATTTTTATCGTGCTTTTGAGTACATCAAAATCATTGGAAAATTTCAATGCCACAAATAATGCCGAAAATTTAGTTATGTAATGTTATATAGGTGATGTCATATAAACTAAAGTTTAAACCAGGGTGCTCATTAATTTATTATAATTATTCAATATCTTCCGTAAATTGAAATATTACATTTGGACTGATGCTGGGATATTTATTAAAATATAAAATGATCACATTTTATGTTTTATTTTACCTATTTAAAGTGAAATCCTGTGCTAAATATAAACATACTCTTTATACATAAATACAATCAATTGTACTGTTCGTTAAACTTTGATATAAATATTTCAGATACAAATATACATATAATTTTATAATCTAACAACACACCCAAAAACCAATATTAAAAAACATAAATATCAACTGTTATTTAAAAATGTTTTATTTATACAAATCACAATTTATAATGCAAAAATCACGTGCGAATTCTATCGCACAATTGACAGATCAAAAACCCTGCACAACCAATTTTACCTCTTATAGTAAATTAGGTAGCGTAGTTGGTAGCGTGCGCGTCTAACGATCCGGGGAATGCGGGTTTGAAT
>JAGVSQ010014068.1:0-10794 GCA_022683975.1 Rhyacophila evoluta
TTACCAGTTTTAAATAATTTAGAATTTAAAATCAATTACCATCAAGCACCATCAGCCGACAATATTAATATGTATTTAACTGATTCTTATGAAAAGACTTTTTTTCACGTTGTAACAATTCACAAAATTTACGTGCAATCCAGATATTTTCTTTATACCATATTCGCTCCCAATGTGGAGCATATGGATCTATACAGCGTGAAGATATCCACTCCGAAAGCGGAGTATATGGGTCTCTGCAGTGTGAAGACATCCTGGCAGATTATTTTTCACGAAAATTGTTTGTTAGACAATTTTTTCAATGGGCATCTTGCATTTTCGGATTTAAAAAATCCGACAGATGGGGAGTCTAACCCGTATTCCCCGGATCACCAGGCGCGCACGCTACCAACTATGCTGCCGGGAAGACATCCAGATATAGCAGAAAAAACAACATGCTATAGTCGAAACTACTTTTAGTATAAAATATTTTCCAGAAATTTTGTCAACTTAATTTCACATAATTTTGTGCTCAAAATCAATGACTAAGAAGCATAATTTTTCATAGTTTATTAATATTATTTTCACCAAATTTTTATTAATAAGTTTATTGATATAATTGTTTCACTCTCTAGTGTAGCACAGTGATTCGCAACCGCTATTCCGTGGCTCACAAGTGAGACGACGCTGGGTATACTGTGGCGCGATTCTCCAATATCTTAAAGACAATACAAGTACACCTCTACAGCGGCATTTTTTTACTTGTTTTCTTGTGGTGTGCCGTGAATTTTTGGATAAAATTTGCGTGTGCCATGAAAGATACAATATTGATATTCGCAACATAAAGACTTACCGACAGACTTACAACCAAAATCTGCTACCGAATATTTTTCAAAAAATTATTAAGAATACTATTTACAAATCAGGAGTTACGGCACTTAACCCGTTGTATGCTATCACATGTGATATTGGTACTGTCAAAAATATCTGTCAGATAGCTATTGACGACCGAAATACATTCTACACGTCTCGGCCTCACGTGTAGTAGGTACGGCCCGATATTAATTTCACTCACCGATATGTAATCTAATAAAAATGCAATTTTATAGTAATTTATCAACAATCATTTACTCACTATTCGTGACATAATATTATATATCAAAAACAGCTTGATACTAAAATGTTATATTGTACTCTTACCTACATTTTAAACTAAAGGATTCCAAGTACAGACTGGTTGAAAAGAAATGGAATCTAAACTAATCAATATTGGCAATTAGTTAATTTATTATACTGTTAATATTCAGAAAAAACAATTTTACCAGCAAATTCCAGCAAATTTCTTCTGTTGTGTTACTATAATTATTAATTATCTTTTTTTGGGATAGATTTAAGCTCGTTTTTTATTAAAACTAATTGTATTCATCCTATTATTAGAAATTCATTCCAATACTTGGCTGTATACAATCATTTTAGTATCTAGTTGATCATCTTTGATGATGTTATAATGATGACAATAAAAGCTAAACAGTTGGTATAAAAATAACCATTAAAATTACATGTGAAAATTTTACATTGCTACAGTTTACCGTTTGGAAGAAGTTTGTGTGACGGACAGACATACAGATGTATTTTCTGTTTTATAATTATTATAATAATAAAAAACTATGACCGCTTCGAAAGTAGAACATATGGATCTCCATTGACTAAAGTGTTATCTTTAGAGATTAAGATAAAAAAAATTCTTTCTCTTTCTTTTTTTTATTTTGTAGGCCAATCGTCCAGCTCATTTGCCCAGTGCATATTGAATTTTTAAAATCTCTATTTAGTAATACTGTGAGATTTGAATTCGCGACTTCTGGCACCAAAATTCGTGCGCTCATCAATCGGTTACCATATCGTTGTGTACTGTTACAGATTCCTGAAATCTAACATCATCCGTACATGCAAATTATATCGCGCCTTAGATTATCGGTCCCTCCCGTAATTGAGAGGTTAGCTTACACGCTATGGAGCCGCAGATTCCGAGTTCAGTTCCTGCATCCGCTAGTTTTAAAAAAGTATACTGGATACTCCACAAGTTGAGATATTTACTATACTATTTCTTGTAAAAAAAAGATATTTCTTCACTTTACGGAGATCCATACACTCCATATCTGGTGTACACATGTACACACTCTTTAGATTCATTTGAAGAAGATATAATGCAACCGGATGCACATGTTAATACAATACACCAAATGAATAATACTAAGCTAATGTGAATAGAAGTCGAAAATTGCTGGACAAGAACCACCGAGAAAAACTCATCAATTTCTTGCGTTCCTAACCGAGAAAATAAAAATATGTACACTATCATGCCATGAATACACTATCGAAAACAAGTTGACGATAAGTTCCGTTTATTTAATACAATATCCAGGACTCACCTTAAATAAAAAAAAACATACAATCATTTTATTTTATACTATATAATATGTAAGATTTTTTAGTAATCTTGTATTTACATATATGTATTAATATTTAAGATATACGATAATATAGTAATCCGTGCATGTTATATGATCAATATCCAATAAAACTTAAAAAGGTAAAACATATCATACACACATTGCTACACAGGTAAGAAGCCATGCAGGTAAATATATCCAGGACAGCTGAACTGCTGATTTAGTCATGGTAAATTCAATATTTTTTGTTTAATTAAAATAAAACTAGTTAGTAAAAAGCATCACATTGTTAAGTGGTATTGTTATTAATTAGTTTGTTTCGTGTGTTTTTTGTATTTTATTTGATGTAAGCCATTAAGTTAACAGACATGGTGAATAGTCATGGATTATACTTTTAAAATATAATATTATAACTTGTCTATGTATAATATATGCATTATACATTTTATGCTACATATTCAGTGAAAATTATGTTTAATATACGAGTCGCCGAGTTGCAAAAAGCACTCTGGATTCATGACCAACGGTGAAGGTAACATTTAGCATTCAGAATTGAGCTTTAGCCACCATAATTTTGAACCTCTATCGTCGGTCATGTATCTAGAGTGCATTTTGCAACTCAGCTATTCATATACAATAGATAGTTGTTTTTATTAAGCTGAAGACGTAAATTTCTTCTTTTCTTGAAATCCCACATATTCTATGACATATATGTTTTCGTGTCTTTCTTAAATAAAATAACAATACTTTTGACACTTTTAATTTAAAATATAGTTACAATTTTATGTTAAAGAGCCTCTGGTCTTTGCGATACATTTTATAAAACTTGTAGTGGCGTTCTGAAAATTGATATGTAAAGCAGAAAACAATTTTCTTATCAGTCCTACTTATAATTTTGATACAGTATATAGACATTTTTAAATGTATTACTTCCTATTTTAAAGCACACTTGAAGTCACAAACACACATGCGCTCACATGTATATACAATACTTGCGTACAAGTAAAATTTTAAGAGAATATTTCTGAGACTAGAGGTTTTCAGCACTTTTTTCAGGGTACTTTTCGTTTCCTACGCCACTGTATACGATCAATATTACACTCATAAATGGGTATAAACAATATTTTGAATATAAAATTTTTCTTTTGAAAGTGGGATATATGTATATATACAATGTGATGTTGTCTGCCCCGAAAATTGATTATATGGATCTTTGCAATGTGAAGACATATTTTGGGAAATTAATTTTTCGCGGGAATTGGTTGTCAGAGAATTGCTCAATCAAATGGGCATCCAGTCTTATATTTTTGGATTTTTTAAAACCTGACAGATATGGAAATCACACTCATATCCCCCGGAACGGAACGCGCACACTAACCTCTACGCTACTCTAAGACTAGCCTAGTACTAAATAAAAGTAAAGCAAAGTATAATAATGTTTTATAGTTATAAACTTAATACAAATCTCACACATCTTTTCTTATAATGCAAACAAAGCAAAACCGTATGAAACATTATCGTTAGTTGCTATTTATGTTCGTTACACTATATCTAATATATCATTATGTTGCCTTTATAAGGATTTTTTGTATACCATGTATGCTCCCAACGTGGAGCATATAGATCTACACAGTGTGAAGATATCCACTCTGAAAGAGGAGAATATGGATCTCTTCACGAAAATTATTTGTCAGACAACTACTCAACCCAATGAGCATCAAGTCCTACATTTTCGGTTTTAAAAATCTGATAGATTAAAAATCGAACCCGTATTCCTCGGATTACTAGGCGCGCACGTTATCAACTACGCAACCAGGGATACGCAAGGTTTTTACAGTTGATATTACTAATAAGCCATAGTCATTTTTATTCATAATTTTAACGCCAAAACTTACGTGAAATTGTTCATTAATGATTAAATTATTGTATATTTAGCACGCCACTGCAAACTAGAAATGTAGGGGATTGTTTTTCAATTTACCTTGCAAGCTCCCGCTGTTTGGCGGCACCGTGTTGCCACTCCATGTTCGTTTTTTCTCATGCTATATTTTTAATAATATTACTATTATTATTCCGACATTTTTTCCGTTCGTTTTGCACATTTTCTACTCCATCTTGATTATTAATGGCCATTTTGAAAGGTACTATGAAAAAAAGCAAAAACCGATGTATTTTTAATGATTGCAAACGTATAAAATCCACATTATTCCAAGGGTGATTTTTGGCACCTCCTTCTTTGTGGAACATAATATTCTATAATTGGGTTCCTTGTATTTGGAACAACCCTCGAAATTAACTACGATAAAATAAACTCATTTTAAATGAAAGACAGTTTTCAAAAAAAAAAATATCTTTTTTAAACGATGTTTAAAAATTATCCGAAAGAACATTTAAAATGTATTCATCAATTTCTAAAGCTTTTTTAATAATGCTGGCATTATATAATTGATACAATAGTCTACAAGTTTAAGCGTATTTTTGAGAACATTTAAATAAAACATATATATTTTAATCGATAATATGGTTTTCTTTAATATCGACAATTTTTTGCAATTTTATAAATATGATATTTGGTATTTATGCGAAAAATTTGGAAACATACTTTTTGATATCATTTATGTTATTAAACTATCTTCATTGTAAAAAAGGGTTAGAAATTAGTAAATATTACTAGGGGCAATATCTGCCGAATAATAGTGACGAGGCAAAAGCTCCCAATTAAAATCACCGATTTTTTTAGTATGTAAAAATATACAAGACAAATAGTTGCAGTAAAATAACAATAAAAATTAATTAACTTACTCATATCATAGCTATGTCAGTATTTGAAAATTACTAAGTTCCTGAAATATATGATGGTTAATTATTTTTAATGTATCAAACAACGACAAGTATTAGTAAGTAGCGTAAAGATTAGCGTGTGCACCTAGAAATCGGGAGAATGGGGACTCAATTCCCACATCGGTTAGATTTTTAAAAATCCAAGATTGCTGTACTAGATGCCCAATAAGTTGAGCAATTATCTGACAAACTATTATGATGTAAAATAATGTGTCAAGACTTCTTCACACTGCGGATACATACTTCACTTTCAGTGTGGACATCTTCACAGTGTGTAGATCCATATGCTCCACTTTGGAGTGAACATGGTATAAAAAAGAAGAAGAAATCTTCTAGTTATATCACGTACTTTCCTTTTCTTTGGTCAATCTTATCTATCTTGATACAAAAATACACAGAAATTATCTATGCTTGACGTGCTTTGTACGATTCCAATGATAAATTCTTATTCTTAACGGTGCACTCATACACTTCTCGTAATTTGAAGCTTAGTCTCTTTCAAAGATAATTTCTCAGCTTTAAAAAAATTTCATCATATGACACTTGTTCTCTTCTTGTCGGGATTCATATTTGCAGAGTATAGCCATAACAACAATCGTACACACTGTTGCACGCCAACCGAGGTCTTTGAATACTGTTAATAAAACAATTTTGAGACTCGGAAAAACGCTTTAATATAGGCTAACGCTCATAACGCCCCAATATATTACTTTATAACGGATGCGGGGGTGAGTTGAATTGTGAAAGAAAAGGCAAGTTAAATTTGTATGAAATTTGTACGAACGTAACGACATAAAAACAAAAGCTTAATATTTGAAAGCTTTCCATTCAAATTAATATTTTTAATTTATGCGCTACCTAACCGCTAACCACCGAACACGATATATTTTATATTCAAATTAGACAGTTGGTAATGTATTCTAAATAAAAACACGTTCCATGTACGTACTTTCATTACGTGACCCGGCGAAGTAATTTGAGTAAAAAAGGCCGACTCGACATGCAAGAAATTTACATTTCAAGCTCATTTTATACGGTGGGTAAGTGAGCTTTGTAAAATGCCTGAGTAGCTTTTGCTTTTCTTTATAATTCAGATATTTAAATACACAATGAACATCAAGAAGTTTAAATTAATCGACCGTTTAGAAGCTTTTGTATTTATAGTGGGCCTATCTCACTATTTAATATATTTGATTCAATTTTATATAACAAGATTGTGATTATCGTGATTTTGAAATTGAGAGTTTTATATATACATCACAATCAGTTTCAATGCTTTTATTGAATTAATTTTGTAAAGAGCTTTATTTTTTAATTATTAAGCCACGTTGCAATAAATCACTCAAACTAACTGAAACTGAATACAATTACGTATACAATAATATATGCAAACATTATAAATCTAATTTTCACTTATTTTAATTAACGCATTAGAAATAAAATTATACAGCGGCATGAAATATTTTTCATGCGGCCTAGTGCAGCATGTCATATCAATTATATTGTATACTTTTAACTGTAGCAAAAATTCAAATACAAATTATTAAATTGTGTTCTGTCATTACAAAATACATTTATAACATTTTAATCATATATTTTTCATTCTTTTCTATATTTAAGTCTTACGTGGAACATATGGTTACCAACGGTAGTTACACATTTTTCGTCATCTGCCAATTGCTTTGCTACACTTTAGGCTATATTATATGTACTATCTCTGCGAAATATAGCATATGGTCAGTACTTAATGGTATTTGAAGAACCTGGAATCCTACCCGTTTGAAGAAGAAGCAACCACGGTTCAAGCTTTCATATCTACAAAGCGTGCTCCAGCCAGTTCCAACGTTGCCACATGAACTTCGATAATCAATTTTAATTGTAATCAAATTTTCCAGATACTTTATTTACAATTTCAGAGTTGTACGTTTCATTTTAAATCCGTTAAGTTTTATAAAAGATAAAATACTGCATTGAATTCAACTGCCACAATTTCATCTATTGAAATAATTCCTCATGAAATATCCTTCTTAATTACAATATAATATGCATTTCAGGATGAGTTTCTGCAATACTGCATAGTTCGAGAAAGCTTTCCAATATATGCAACGCGCGCCTTGTCAAATAAGAATGCCATTTCAGTGGTATATATTTACAGTAACGTAGGAATATATATACTAACTCAATATTGAAATCAATTAATCAGTTTGTTTGTTATATTGAGTTAACAATTTTTTATCATATATATCGCTTTAGTTTAAATATATCTACTCTAGACTATATGGATCTCAACAACATGAAGACTCACACTTCTCAATCACTGGGAAGACTTCTTATGGGTTGTATTAATGGCTTATTTATGATTTTATAAATATTTGAATTTAATTATAGAGCTTTAATTTATAAGAGAAAATACACGTAAATAGTGACGACGTAAAATTAAATTAATTTCATTGAAAATTCAAAAAAATAGTTCAATCTACAGTAAACAAATTAACGATATTCGTGCTCGACAGATCGTCATAGTAAAATATATTCACAGTGAACTATTGTTTAATATTTCTTTGTTCATTTTTTAACGTTACCAAGTATTGAAATCTATTGGTAATAAATATTAATTATTAAAAATATAAAATAACTTTGAATCCATCTCAGAATAAAACATATAATAAAACACTAGTTCTTATATAAAAGCTTTCTTTATAACCTAAATATGTATGGAAAGCTCGCTCGGTGCAATTGTATAGAGTACGCCAGTGGGTATGTGGAAAATAGATTTTCCGTGAAAGGGGGATTTAGTGTGATAAGACACAAAAGCTCATGTGTTGATTGGGAGGGATCAGGGGTGGATTAGGCGATCGCAATATTCGAGAGTGACCAACCCCTTTTTGCACGCGCTGGGGGATGAATGTTTTTCACACAGTAGGGGATGATATTGGTGAATAAATACCTACTTGTACATCTGTAGAATTTTGATTGTTTGAAAATTTCATTTCACTGGAAGCTTTTAAGCTTCTATTTTTTCACGTAGTTTCACTTATTTAACGTCTGAAATTTTAGCAATCGGTACTCCACCATGAGAAGACTTATTTTGGAAAATATGTTTTTCGTGGCAGTTAGTTGACATTTTTTAAACTTCACTTTAAATCTTTCTTTGAACTTTCCAAATCATCTAATTGCATATGCTCACCATTTGGTTTATTGTATTTCCAAGATACTTGTTTACAATCTACAATACAATAAGACAAATAGTTTTGATCATTTTTCACATATTTAATAAAAAAAAATTCTTTACCTAAGTTCTACATTGTATCATAATATGTATATATTATATACCTACTTGTACCTATAGATTTTGTGTCTTCTATATCAAAATAATTTTGTAACAAATAATTAAGGCCTGACAATTTTTGTCACCAATAATTCTTACAATCATTTTCGATGGTTAGATTAGATTTGATTAAGATTAGATTTTTTTTTTGATTTTGCATATTTAAAATTATTAAGTAACTATCATTATAACAAAAAAAGGTTTTAATTATTATAAAATGTAATATGAACTAAATTGTCTTCCCGGTAACGTACTTGGTAGCGTGCACGCTTAGCGATCCGGGGAATCCGTTTTCGATTCCCCATGTGTCGGTTTTTAAAAATCCAAAAATACACGACTGGATGCCCATTGAGTTCAGCAGTTCTCTGACAAATAATTCTCGTGAAAAATAATCTCTCAAGACGTCTTCACATTACGGAGATTCATATACTCCTCTTTCGGAGTGGATATCTTCACACTGTGTGGATCCATATGTTTCATGTTGGGAGCGAACATTGTATATATATAAAAAAATATTAAACTAATTCACATATAGATTCAATTTGTATTTAAATCCATTTCGTCGACTAATTATGTTCATTTAAAATCATCAGCATCCTTTCTTTGGGTTCGGTAAATTATTAAAAGATTTTTAGCTAATTTTATCAAATACCCAAAATAACTTCTATATCACATCCAAAAGTGTCATCTGTAAGGACAAAGATAATAAACAATTCGTACTGTAACCATATCAACTGTTTTCAAAATAACTTCCTTCGATCATCATACCGAATATAACTTAATACACTTTTTACTAAAAGCTAGGAATGCCGATTCAATATCTTAATTTAGCTTTTAATAAAAAATAACACTTCTACTACATTATTTTTATTGATTTTTCTTAAGTAACTAATAGAATTAATATCAGATTGGGTAAATCAAACACCACAGTAAGTCTCCATAGATTTTAAGGTTGTGTTTATTTAATATTTTGACTTAAGCCCAAAATCATTAAATAGACCTCCTGTAAAATTAGTTCTGTGTGGGTTACGTCTTTTTTCTTCCACATTCAATACATAATATAAATTTTGAACGTAGGTGTATGTAATGCAGTCTTATCTTTGATGCCTTATATATATTTTTAATTTCATTTTGATTTAGGTTACGGTACTAATCTTGCATTATTAATGCATAGATATCGTTTGACGAGGCGCGTTAACTGTCAAAAGGGCACGGACTTCCATCAATCATTTTCATTTTAAGATCAAGGTGTATCTAATTATGTACCCCTTGCTATATTTAAATGATACTTTCATTGAAACGCAAACTATTTTAAATAATAATGTTAAATATTCAGATTAGGACACATATATCAACTATCTTTCATAGTTTAATATGACGAAAGGTTTATTTTAACTTTTATTATTCGATCTAAAAATAATAAATCCGGAAAAAATAATGAAGAGGAAATATTATCACATGATTAAAATAAGAAATTTTGATAATACAACACAGATCCTTTTCGACATCATCAATTTTCTAAATCCATGGTATAGCAGGATTTTTTTTCTCCGTGAAGCTTAAACTAACTAAAGGAATTGAAATATCATTAAGGACAATACTATTTATATACAGTTCGAACACGCCTGATATAGTATTCAAAGTGTCTCTCATTTGCGTTGCTTTATCACATAGTCTGAATTCCAGAATTAAATTTTCTAAATAATAAATATTAAAGCCTCTTATAAGAACTAGAATAATGAAAAAATATATTACAATATAAATGTATAGTATAATTAATTGCATCGATTGAGAGTTTTAAATGAAACTTGATTTTTAGCTGAAGATTGTTCAAAAATTTCTCTAAAGATTTTGCTTAACATAATCGGTTGGATAAAGCCACGGATAATATCCATATACCCGCAAGTAAAATATGTAAGTCTCAGAAATTTCTTATAATATCTCTAATTTCTACAATTATTTCATTTGAAATCTTTAATTTCTTCCAAGCTGCATGTATTTGGCGACGTATTTTTTTCAACTTATGCGTAGTCTTATTGATAATTCTACCGCTCTGGCTAATATTGGTCTATATGCCCTTGATAACTACCAAAGAAATCGAGAAAATCAACTGTGTTTCGTTCCTAAATGCAGTACTATCCTGCCAATGCGGAGAGCAAAGGTGATGTTTAACGAGATTGCCTCGGATATTGATAT
>JAGVSQ010014069.1:0-10794 GCA_022683975.1 Rhyacophila evoluta
TTCTAACGCCAATGCGTGTGAGTGCATTAGTATTAGTGTGCGGCCATGCTTTATTTTGAAATGACACTTTAGACGAGACCAACCGTTCACGTTTACCCCGATTTCATACTAGACTAGCCAGAATGTTTTAAATCGGACTAATCCAGAAAGTAACTAAATACATTCAAATAACGACATAATTTTTCGACTATTGCAATAATTTTTGAAAGTAGTTCAGCCGTTAAGTCTTTTGAATTTCCCTGAATACGTCAATTAACGATATATTTTTAACAAAAAAGGGGAAAAAATGTATACAATGGCTTTC
This sequence comes from Rhyacophila evoluta, assembly GCA_022683975.1. Taxonomy (NCBI): domain Eukaryota; kingdom Metazoa; phylum Arthropoda; class Insecta; order Trichoptera; family Rhyacophilidae; genus Rhyacophila; species Rhyacophila evoluta. The sequence goes on from JAGVSQ010014069.1 coordinate 305, forward strand.
AACCCGGACTATGCGAGGTATTCTTGAATTTATCAAACTATTTCTACATATATAACAAGTCGTCATAATATTATTTCGTGATATTGTATCAGATAACTTTGGCAGCAATTTATTTTTACACTGTCGTTATTTTTAAGGTTATAATGTTTTATCAAACAAATATTTTTGGCTGAAACATTTTATGCGTCAAATATTTATTATTTAATACAAACCGAGATTTATCACGTCATATGTCAATACGTTAAATATAAAGAATATTTGGCTTAAGAAAAGTCATGGTAGATTTGATATCTTTGAAGAACTCATGAATCAGACAAAATATCTATGATACGTGCTTATCTTCAGAACAATTTTAAGCATCACATTTTTTTATTCTACGTTGGAAAAGATTTGCTGAAGATTAAGGTGCCTCATTTAGGGGGAGAAAGCTCTAGACCGAGATGCCTGGAGGACAATTGTTCAGTCGTCTATAGACTCAGATAATATATAACACGGAGGAGTGAGTAAATACGGTTATATCGAAGAGTGAACGTACTAAAAGTGAAGGTATGCTTTCTGAATAAAGGGTTTGGTAATAGCATGATCATATTTACAAAATATTTTACTACAACGTTTTCACAACTATATTACATATACATTATTGTATCAGTAGAAGCTTTCAATGGACTGAATAATTATAGAGTATTATAGATAATACTTTATCATAATTATAGCTGGGTCATATAATGTAAACCTTTTTATGATAGAGATCCACGACGCCAAACTGTCATTCATAATGTATCTATTCTCTACTATGGTGGCCAATCAGTATAAAAAAATCCATCCCATTATGTCTATTCCATGACATAAAAATTGATATAATGTATATTGTAAAACAGTGAATAGTTATTATTCATAAAAAATGAGAATTATTATAAAATGACGAGGTTGTTTTTTTTCCAAAACTCTTCTAATCTGATATAAATCTTATACCAACACTTGAAATATTTACAAATAATTATGTCAGTTTAATGACTGTTTTTTGCAGTTAAAGTATTTTTTAATTAAATAGTATTACAAAATATAAAAATACTGAATATTTAATTACAGTTCATTTACCACTCCCCGCATTTTTTCATTAGGTTAACTAAATGGAAAGAAAAAAATGAGTAATTCGCTCCGGAAATATCCTCATCTGCAAACTGCAAGTCGTATAATATTGTATTACGTTGTGAAAAACATTTTTGGATGACATGTAGACGTAAATTAAAGATATTGATTTATATTTATAAAAATATAGTCAAAATTTTATGAATTGAATAAGTATTATTTGAGTTTTGTAGTATCTTTACATGAAAATCCATCGTGATTAATACTCTTTCCACGTGTACAACATTTAATTTACATGAATTTATTCTGTCAAGATATCTTCAACCAATTATTATTACATTCTATTTGGAAAAAAATATTTTTTCATACACATAAATTGACTTTCAACATATTAATAAGTTCCTTAGCCAGCTTAAGTATGAAATATATGTCATTGTTTTAAAAATATTATAGTTTAAAATCATTGTAATTTTGTTCGTAAAGAACGTTTAATTGTGCCTAACTAGTTACCTTTCCTCTCAATATTAGTGATAATGAAAAACTAATATTAAAATCAAGTTTTGATATACTTTACATTTTACTTCACATCTCTTCACAGCAGTCGAATAATTATACTTAATTATAGTTTTTCACTTTAATTGGTTTTTTTGACAACTATCTCGAATATTATACCAATAATACACTTGTATAAACTCTATTGCATTAAGTAAACAACTAGCTCATACAAAAATCATCTACGCATACAATTTTAATCGTATATTAATATTTAATCTTGCCTAATAATTCAACTTATTACGTTATACTATCAGAATCAAGACTCCGTTTATTAATTATTCACATATGAAATACACAATAGTTTGCAGAAGTAATTCACTAATACGACTGAACTTACTTTCATAATTATTAATGTCATTTATTTAAAATAAATTTTTCACTATCCATTATTGAATTAATTATTATATATGAATATATTCAGCTTAATTTAAAGCTTAAATTGTTTTTTTTATTATTTGGTAAATGACATGTATGTGAATACATATTTTTTTAAAGACGCATTAATGATTATAATATAATTATGAGTTGTGTTGTTTGTTTGTTTTGTTGTCCTTTGGTGGACAATTGCTTAACGTTTACATTTAAATGCTGAGTGTCGTTGGTCTCAGATCTGTAAAGGTGTTTAAAAAAAAAGGGTTGGATAACCAATGGAGCAATATAAAAGACAGTAAATCAAGATAAGTCCTCATACTGTTGAGATCCATATGCTATATGCTCCGTAATCACTACATTTGAATGATTAATATTAAGAACAATCGTTTTTTTTTTTTTTTGTCTACTTATGTGGCAAAACCAACAATGAGTGCCTTTTTAAATTTTGTCATGGGGATATCATCCCAGGATCTTGGCGTGAAATGTTATGTATGCTTTAAAATAATACAATATACTTAACTATTTTATAAGGCTAAAACCAATGGAGACTACTTCATAATATGGAATGAGGTTATTTACAAGAAGTACCGTAAGGTACGGTAAATATTTTCCCCTCCTGATAGCTAATTAGTAATTTCTAAGCATTTACGATTTAGCGACTGAATCGCAAATTAGGCAACCCCCGTTTCAAAGCATTTTAAAAATGAACAATTGCCGGACTGAAAACCAAATTGAGCAATTGACTGACAACTGACTCTCGTGAAACTCAACCGTTCCAGATAAGTTCACATTGCACAGATACATATGTTTTATTTTCGAGACACGAAGAAAAAAGAAGTGTTTTGTGTTTAATTAAAGAAAGATTGATCTAAGGGTATACAAGATATATAATTTATATGGGGCTTGTTGAAAGATATTTTTATTGCGGTGAAAACTATTTCGGACTAAGCGTTTATTTTTTAACAAAAGACACAAACGGATGGATGCATGCCTTAAGTTGGCCTTATAATGATTTTCCTTGAGATTTATTATGAAACACGAAGTGGACATGGATCGTTTTCAAAAGCGATTCATGTACCGCTTGGTCTCGTTATTTTCTATTTTTAGGGGAAAATAGTAGATAAGTTAAGCTATTTTTCAGTTGTATATAATAAAGTTTTATCTTACATTTAAGTATCTTTTAAATAAGCAACATGTAACAGTAAAATAACACGTAACATATAATCATATAATAAAGTCAGTTTTTTTTTATTCAAACATTTAGAACTCTGTCTTGTGAACATTTCACCTCGGTGGCGTTGTTGGTAGCATGCGAGCCTAGCAATTCGAGGAATGCGGGCTCGATTCCCCATCTGTCGGATTTCAAAAATCCGAAAAATAGAGGACTGGATGCCCATTGGATAAACTATTTGTCTGACAAACAATTCTCGCGAAAATACTCTATGAAGAAGAGAAGACAAATTGCGGAGATCCATATACTCCTCTTTTGGGGTAGATATCTTCACACTGTGTAGATCCATATGCTCCACGTTGGGAGCGAACACGGTTTATATATTTAGAATAGTTTTTAGAATAGATAGTATTGATAGATAGTCTATAGTGGGAATTTCCATATTATAGAATATACAATAATGGTGGCTATTATAATAAAATGGATGTTTTCCTAATTTTTACTGCCACTTTTTACAGTTTTTGGCAAGCAAATATTTAAAAAATGGAACCTGAAAGCTATCGTGCTCACCACGTATATATTTATATCGACAGTGGAAAGGAAAAAGGACGTGGCCCACATTGTACAAATTTTACAGGAGGCACAAAAAACGCGAAACAGCCAAAGTCAAAATGTTACATAGCCACAACCTTGAAGTGCATTAAGATTAAGCCTAGTTAATCAATGGAATATTAATTGTAAGTTATTTAGAGAAAAACTTTACAATTGATTAAATGAAAGCCCTTTTTCCTGGTCGCTTATTTCACTTTTTCAAACCTTAAAAGCTAAATTTAGATACTAATTAGGCATTTTCAGCTTATCATCGCCAATATTGCAGGAACATGTAACTCGATGTTTTTGATTTAAGTCACTTTGTAAAGTATAGCTTTATTTTATGCCATTTCTTACATCATTAGCACAAATTCGCATGCACAGATTACTCCTACAAGTTTTATAAACATGTGCTAGTACAAACATGTTCAAATGATACGAGAGATCACAAAAAATAAAACTATTCTTTAAAAAGTGACTTCAACTATTGAATTGAGTAACGCGTTCTGCAATAATTGCGATGTTAAATCCTTTTGTTATGTTTGATTAGCTTAGGTTACTTCAATATACATTATGATTACCGAATAAAAACTTTTTTGAAAAATTGAGGTTTAAGTCTTTTTTGCTTTGCACAGTCGATGTATAAATTTTAAAATAAATTTCGAGAATAAAAAATGAATATTAATATTATTAGTGATGACTGATAAGTACCGCGTCCCGATGGTTGCGATAAGCATCTGACGTCGGGTCACCCCAAATAGGCCGCATTATTTATACTCTTCTTGCGGCAACCCTGCGCCGCAGCTGAGGACGTGACGTCATACCGTGACGCCGCATTGGACGAGCGGTGGGGATGGATCCCGGAGGGGGCTGGGGTTAGCACAGAGTCACGGGGGTAAGGGTTAAAGTGTGACACGAGCGAAAAGATAAAACAGGATGGAAGATGAGGAGATCTGCAAGGGTCGATCATGTTAAATTGCCTGAATGTATTATTATAACTGTATAAAAGATTTTTGTTTCAAATTACTGCAGCTTAATATTTTTAATACTATTATGATTTCCATTTAACTTTAGTCATCTCACAACTTCGTTTCCAAAAATTTATTATATTCCACTATATTCGTTTGAATTACTTCTGTATATCATTATTTTACGAAATAATAAAGTGAATTTGAAATCGACTTGTTTAATCAATATTACTGATTTTTTTTTATCCGGCGTTCGCTCCAAAAAGTGGAGCATATGGATATGGAGTAGAGTATATCGTCGCCAATAATGCAGGAACACGTAACTAGATTTTTTGAGTCACTTTATAAAGTAATGCTTTATTTTCTACAATCTCTCATATCATTAGCACATTTTTGTTTTCACATATATATTTATAAAACGTCTACAAATAATTTGTTTTTACTTAAGTAAAATTCAAAAACAATTTTTGAATAAAAATATTTATCAATACATCTTTATTAGTTGAAATATATATAGAATACTGACGAAGAAATGATTTATCCTGTTTTCAATATTTAAAAGTTATCGTATTTAAATTGAGTAAAATGCTATCGGCTGTATGACTGAGCTTCGAGTCTATGGAGATATATTTATTTTTTTGTTATGTCAGTTCCGAAAGTGCAGCAGATTCAGCATTAATTTATTGTGTAATTTATGGCGTTTTTCACATATTCTTACTTTTTTACTCTTATTTGAGTTTTTAATGCAGAAAGATTATTTTTCATGAGAAACAGTTCCCTTCTCACCCAGTATATTGTTTATATGGTAAAACTCGCAAGAGTTGTAAAATAATTATGTATCTTTGTTACAATTCAATGAATAAAAAAATTCCAAAAAATTTATAAAGTGATAGCTGTAAAATAGTATTATTTATTTACTTTGCAGGACTCAAAAAAAAAAAAAAACCGTAGGGTACGTGAGGAATACTCGCCTGGTCGGAAAATTTCGCGGAAGACTGCGACGGGGCTGAAGAGGATGAAGCGTTTTAAGAGTATGGGAGGGAGGTTTGTTGGGAGAATAACCGACGCGCGATGGCAACGATATCCACGGTTTAGCGTTTGATACCTCATAATCGTACAAGCGAGCCCGGTCCTTTATCGTACTGACGATACCATCACACGAATCGTAAATACTCACCTACGAATTGTATGATCGATATTATAGTTCATATTATTATTATTGAAACAAAACTACTGCAACACCACATACATACGTCGAATTTATTTATTTCCCCTCTGACTTCTGAATTGTATGCTAGAATTATTTAAATCATGCATCGTTATTTGCGAAACATATTTATAAATTTTGAATGTCTCTAAATATACAATCGGACTCCAATGCGAATCTTAAACTAATAAACGCGAATTTAAAATAAAAATATATTTTCTAATCATCTACAAATTGAAAGGATTACAAGTAATACTTATATAATTATGGTGCTTGATAGAATTTAATATGTATATGTATTTTATTAAAAACATGAATCTAGGTACGTCATTTAAACTGTTGAAAGATTTTCATCACAATAAAAAAACAGACAGCCTGGAAAAATAAAAACAGTTCTTAGAGATATAAAACCAATCACCTTCACCAAGTGTATTGAAACAAAATACAAACTGAAGTGTGAAAAGATGAGTAAGATAAAAATAGTGGTACCTTATACAATATGAAGTACAAACAGTTTTAAGATAATATCATATTTTTCTGTTTGTAATATTGACAAAAGTAAGATTATGTTTTTGCTTAATGAAATATGAGTTGATAATATTTCGACACGTCCATATTGTCTGTTTATACATCGCAAAAATTAAAAAAATCATCATTGAAACGCACTACTTTTGAAGTGAAGTATAAGTGAAAGTATAAATAATGATTAAAGAAATATAATAAAATTTTACTAGACGTTGACAGCCCTCATTAATACGAGTACACCGTTCAAATGAACAAGAAAATATAATAAAAACGACAGTGAATAGAACGAGCATAGAATATTACATTTTACTATGAAAAACTTTTACCTAGAATTTCCGGCTTCAGCACCAGCTGTAAATCGATGAATGAATTTGCCCGTAGTAATATTATTTACATTTATCCTGTCTATCTCTGTTGCATTACATTGTATGTATGCACTTCGTCCCTTTCGCTTCTTAGTACCTATCTATCGTTCATTCATTTTCTCTACGCAATGTTGTCATAGATCAACTTTCCATTTCATCCGACGTTATGTTGTGAAATAAACACTCTCACTAGTGAAAGGTGAAACCTACAAATCAATGAGTTATTTACGTTAATGCAACAGCTGACTCAAGATACTATGATTACTATTATTTATCACATCTCCCACCTGAGATTAATTTAGAAGAATGAATATCTGGAATATAACTGTTTATATATTCAATTCAAGTCTTTGGACGATTTTTTAAAAGAAAATTATTTTTATGCTGTAATTCGTCTAATTATTCGTAATTTTATCAACATAATGAATAAATAAATTGTAAAAATAACGTACTTCATAGGAAAAATGTCCGTTTTCACGAAATAAGAAATCAATTAATTAATATTTAGATAACTTGTATTTTAGCTTTTATCTACCACTCACTTGAATACAAGCATATTGTTACAGGCATCATTTTAAAGATACAAAAGTTTTTTTATCTAAATAAATATGTATATTTGTCTAATATTGTGTGTAAATTTCCAATGTTATGCATTTGAGACAATTGTTTTTTCAAGACTATATAAATATAGAAACGTGGAATTGCGCATTATTGAAGTAAGACACGTATGAAAGAATACATTACAAGTAATGGTTTATGTACAATAAAGTAAAAGGTTTTAAAATACGATTAAAAAAGTACCAGCTAAATAATGATATTCAACGTGTTGCAAAATTGTTGGCAAATCGATCTAACACGGATTTCAATCAAACTCGTATTTAAACCATCGTATAATTTATGAGTTTGCGATAATTTTTGTTACCAGACTGCTTAAAGAAATTTTCTGAAAGTTAAAAATAGTATTTTTAACACAGCTTACCATAACATTTAAAAGGTTAATCATACTTTGTTACCATATTCGCTCTCAACATAGAGCATATCGATCTACACAGCGGGAGTTATCCGCTCCGAAAGGGTAGTATATGAATCTCCGCATTGACAGATTAATTTTCACGAGAATTACTTGTCAAACAACTGCTCAACACAATAGGTATCCGGTCGTGCATTTTCTGCTTTTTGAAAATCCGGCAGATGTCGGAATCAAATCCGCATTTCCCGGATTGCCAGGAGACATATTGCATAATTCGCTTGATACCATTTCATGTAACAAGGCCAGAATTTTAAAAGTATATTTGTAAATTGAGTTTATGTTAATAAGCTGGGAATGCTCAAATGTATAACATTTTATTAGATTAAATAACTAAAAACAACTTATTAAATGACTGTTTATCTGATTCTTTTAAAAAGGGATCTTGTGAATATTTTCGATTTAAAAAGCACTGTTATTTTCTCACGTATCTATGCATATAACAACACGATCTATGTGTTTAAGTATTTGAAAGGGTGCTAGTACTTGGGAACTAAGTGTGTTGAACGAATGCGGCAAGAGGAACAAAAGAGTGAGACGGGAGCATTTTACGCAGAGGCTCACGCTAGGGTGTGAGAGGGAAGAAAGAGGGAATAAGCGAAAGGAAATGTCCAATTACCCTCTCGCACGAGAGCGAGACGGATTTCGAGAAAAATCTGCAACGAACGTAAACAATTTCAATGCGGGTCAAATTTTAGCCTCAAATGAAAGCGATGATAATTCTGTGAAATGACGTTTATACAATCATTTACATCATAGTGTAATATAAACATACTATCCCAACTTTGTGGTCATACTAACATACATTATCAAACATGATTTTTCTTCCACCACAAGCTTAACTACAATACATGCAAACGTTGTGAGAGTGTATACAGTGGCGTAAAAATACGACACTTTAAAAGAACTGTAAAATCTGTAAATTTATTACAGAAAAAATATTTTTCGTTATATTGTATGTCAATGATTAGGGAATGCTTCTTATTTCACATTGTTCAAACATAGGAATCAAAAATATACAACATATATTTTAATAAATAATTATTTACAAGTCAAAGTGACAAATAACTAAAACAAATCAGTTATTATGAATTTCAAAGGTTCCCAAAAGTTTGCTCAATCTATTTTTAGTTATTATTCTTATTCTTGAATATCTGCTTCATAAGAGGATCATACGGACACCACACACCACATCCAAGAATCCTCGTTGCCCGCAAGTATTATTGTACTCTCACATGTCATACCTGCATCTCCGCTGAATACATTCTAAATATAATATTTAGCGGCTTTATATGATTCCAAAAACTGGTTAGGTCACCTAACGTGCCCACCATTCACTCACCCCGTCCTTACACCTGGTCTTAATCAGGCTTATCCCGAAGCTATGCTATTGAGAAACAATCTAATTTATAGGCAGGTCAGGTTAAAACTCTATTGAGGCATCCGCAATATGTCGCCTAGCCAAGTCTAGCATCGCAGCTTCACTTTGTCGGTGATAAGTGGCTGCTTGGTCGATTCTCTTATCTTCTCATTTCGAACGAAGTCATAACACCGTATGCCCAGAATTCACCGCAGGAACCTGTTCTCAAAGCTCAGAATACGTAGCAGTTACGCCTCGATAAACATTTTTTTCTGTAAGCTGTCGTGATTGTCTTTATTCATCGTATAAACTCAATAGACTGGTTCAACCAGTGGACAAAAAGACTTGAAAAGCCTCGATTCATTCATCTAACATGTGGGAAAATTTCTAACGAATGTGTTTGGCATCGTGAAAAATCATTTAAAAGACTATTAGTTTAACATTTTAAAGCCCAAAAGACATCTTGAAAATTGAATTATCAAAGATTAAACACTTTATCATCAACCACGTATGGTGGAAGACGAAGAAGAATTAAAAAGACGAAAATGTACAAAATACATTATAAAACTTTTGATAAAAAAGATTTTATTTATTCAAATACTTTCTAAATTTGAAGATTGTCATCTTCATGTTGTATAATACATACTCGAATATAAATTTATTATCCATAAGTCATACACGGATGTTGAATCCTTTGCAATATACTAACATGACATTCACAGTAGACTGCTGACAATGGCGTAAATAAACATATTTAGTTATTTCTTTACAACAATAATATAATCAAAGTCGTTTATTTTGTCATCCATGCTAATCAAAGCTTATTATTATTAATATACGCATTTAATGCTTAACAGCTGATTGAAAATCACAAATGATTTAATAATTAATGATAAGCCACTTTCAGTTCATCCTTAGCTGATAATGTTGAGTGATTACATCACCGTTTTGTATGCTAAAAAAATATTTTTAAAAGTTCTTCTAAATTATTAAGGCTTTCTATAAAACTATAAATTGTGACATTAAAATATTAAAAAAAAATTCGGAAGTCTTTTTCTATTCTCTCAATGCAATTTGGTTGAGTGACTCCATTAATACAATACTCATCGACCAACTTAATCTAGATCATTTCCCAGCCCACGTAATTTTTCACCCACAATAAATAAAGATAAATCCTGAATTATTTACAACTGGTAAACCGTAACATACGTAGTATGTTATATGTTCGCTCACCGCCCACATATAATGTAGCCTGAAGAT
>JAGVSQ010014070.1:0-10794 GCA_022683975.1 Rhyacophila evoluta
CGTGTGACTAAAATTTCGTTTCTATCCCTTCTGCTTGCTTACGATAAAATTAACTGCTTAGTAATTTATTGTAATATTGAACTAACTCTTTTTATCAAATCTGTCCGAAGATCACACAAACCATTAAACATAGATACTCACCATTTAAATATACATTTTAAAATGTTGATTTTACTTGTACTGTAGTTGGTACTTGAACCCGCGTCCTTCTATGCTAAGTGATTAATTGAATAATTGAAGCGCATGCGTTTACTAATCTGCCAGCTAAGTTAAAAGTCATTCCTAACTGTTTTAAACTTCGCATGAGTTTACTATTAAAGTAGGGTTTTATTTGTTGAAATTATTCCCATGTTTCACTTTTTCTATGCAATATCTGCTCCAGGAGTGGGGTATATTAATTATCACAATGTAGGTAAAGATTTACTCTTAATAGAAATTTATTATTTATTGACCAACCAGAAAAAGTAATGCAGAAGTAGCTCTACAGATTGATGCATCATTGAATTTAAAAAAAACTCTTTTTGCGGCTCTGGGAATTCCACCTGCGATCGCAACAGAAACATGCGCGCTTGCCAGTCAACCATTGAGGTTAAACTTTTCAAATCTACATTGCTCGATAAAATGTTTGATAGTTGTAATAATATTGTATACTATATTAATTAAAAATAACAAAACTATAAAACCAGACAAGGTATTTTTATAGTGCGTCCATTTGGAAAAATTATTGTTATCTGTCATCATAAAAATTGATAAAAAATATCGGTACGTCCGAAGATTTTGTAGATTTCTGGCATTTCTTAGCTTCAAATTAAAACGTCTCTGTCGTGTTGCGAGGGTTAGAATTGACGCAGTAAATTATCTACGCGGCCCAGCCGAGAGATCTACTGATTTTATCGAGAGATGAATTAGTGATCTTCTCCAAGAACATGATGGGCCGAGGAACGTTTCGATTAAAACATTTGTTGGGCAGACAACGACCAGAATATATTAGATCGTCGTATTGATAGCGGACTGAGACATTGCTGCAACTAATTGGTACGGAATACAGACAATTTAATGACGTGCTTATTTGGCTCCGTGGTCGTATGCCACGGGCAATGCGTATGTTGTATTTACGAGACGAGTGCCGACGGACGTCACAGCCAAAATATACTAAATTAGCTTACGTATGTATGTAGATATTCAAAGCGTTGAACTGCGGTATGGCACAAATAAGGTTGAGAAACATTGTTTTAGACAGTACAATGAACGTATCACAACCATAGGTAATTCATTCTATGATTACTACCTTCATGCTTCATACAATAAGTCATACAAGAGAGTATTTTTCAGAATGGTTAAACATTATACAGATTATGGTTAGATCTATATATATAATTATTATAATAGAATTCTAGTTACATATAATTCTTAAATCGCATAGGTAATCGATTTGGTAAATGTATTTGCATAGAATCGATAAGCTACTCAGTTTTTTTTTACTATGTCAGCTCCGAAACTGAAATACACATACGGATCTCCGCAATGTGAATATATGTATTGACAAATTACTTTTAACGAGAATTATTTGCCAGACTATTTATTGCTCAACTCAATGGACATCTAGTACTGCATTTTCAGCTAGCAGATGTGGGAATCGAACCCGCAATCTTTAGATGCGAGGCGCGAACGGCAACCTCTACATTCTACAATATCGAAGACATCCGTTAGTTACGGATTTAAATATTTTAAGTTGCATATATAATATATTTAAATTTAAAAGTGTATTATTCAATATTTATTAATCAACATTTATGTTCAATAGGTTGAGCGATTTCTTTAATAATCATAGAAAATTCTGTCAGGTGATCATTACACTGTATAGTTTTGTATGAATTATATCGAGAACAGATATTTAAAAACGTACATCTAAAAGTTTGCTATCACGTAACAAAAAAATATTTGTTCCGAATATACAGACATACGAAAAAAAAAATGAACCTCGACGTTGCTGCTGAACTTTTCTCAATGTGTCAGAAATGCTTGTATTTTATATTGGGTCATATACTTCCTATATACGATAAGCCTCATTTAGTTAAATTTTTAGTAAACTATAGATTTTTTAAATAAAATTGAGCAATTGCTTTCTTAATACATAGTAACATGAGCAATCAAACGAAACTTCATTCATTATTTTTAATCATCGTGGACTTACCGCATATAGTAACTTTATGTCTCAGCGAATGATAGAAGCACAAGAGAAGGACGTAATGTAGAATTACTTGTCTAGAAGACACATGCAATAACTACAAAAGTTAGTAAAAATGCATCTGATACTTTTTTGTTTTTTCTTTATACTACAAGAGCCGACATATTGAATCTCGGTAAGCAAAAGATTAATTAATACAAGGAAATTCCGTAAAGCATAGTTGTGCAACAGTATTAATTAAAATACTTTATCGTGCAAATATTTTATGATGAATTCAGCGATAGTGATATATACATAAATCTACTCGTATAAACTTTTCACAAAGCTTTATCTGGAAGCTTTTGTATTTAAAAAAAAATACCATTATTTCGTTAATGATGAAATTTCACATGAGACCGACACTCCGGCTGCATTACAAGAGCACACTTTTTTCAGAGGAAATAAAAATTCAGTTGTCGTAATTATTTTCTCATCTGAACAGGCACAGGGACATTCGTCCTGGGTTGCGTAACGACAGCAACGTGCATTCAAATTATATTTTTAAAATACGCCTAATAATAACTTGGGCTTCGTGGAATTTAGGGTCATTGAATCCATGGGTCAAGAACGATACAATATATTATACAATTCAGTAATAAAGATAATTTGTCGTAAAAGTCAAACTTAATCAGGATAATTGCTAACCTCCTCCTTCTCATTTCCGCTCTCAATGTTAAGTATAATTATACTATCGTATCGACTGTGGAAAGGAAAAACGACGTAGCCCACATAAAATAAAATACAGGAGGTATAAAAACGTATATTTAATAATTTGGAGCCAAAGTCAAAATATTCAATAGTACAACCTTAAAGTGTTTTATTTACTAAATCTGATATAATTTAATGTTATTTAAGAAAAACCAATACAATTGTTGTGATGCAAATTTGACAAACCATTCTCTTTTCAAACTTAAAAGTTGAATTTTGATACTAATTCAGGATTTTCAGCTTATATCATTTTTTGATAGAACGTGTAATAAGTTACATACATTGTGAATATCAAATAAAAGCTATTTAAAAAAAACTGAGAGTCCTTTTCTACAGTCGATATTATAATTACTAACTGGTACCTTCAAATTTTCCAAGACGGTTAGTTGCTTTTATCGTCACTGGTTTAATTTATGTCAAATACATCGGGTGGATAGTAGCCTTATAACTTTCCAGGATACGACGAATCCAAGAAAATAAAAAAGAGGCTGGTAGGTTTTATACTATCCGGACTTATCCTCAGTATCCTAGTTAGCATCATGAGAGTGTCGCTGCATGATTTGAACAGTGGAGTATCCGCTTCTTTCTCTAGTCTCTGAGTATTTTACGCTGTCTTATCCTTTCACAGCTCCATTGTTCTGACCAATCAGTATGAGTGTGTAATAAATGAATATCATTACATTTCTAATGATGTCACAACCGAAATAACTATCGAAAATTAACTTATATACATATATATAGGTTTTTTTAAATTACTTCCGGTCCCAACTTCTGATTTGTAAATATGTATCTACCTTTATAGACAGTGTAACGTAATTGATACTTGTTAATATTGTCAAGACTATTGTTACAATCACTATGAATCGTTTTTTTATATTATATTAGGTAACTATCTAAGATTCCATAAAAAGTGGATACAGGACAATTGCACACATGCCAAAGCTTATAGATAGATTCTTCTATTCCAGACGAAAACAAAAAAAAAGTGAACTTGCTTTCTTATGAATAAAATTCCATGTGTGATGCAAATGCCTTGTATGCATTTACTTGGTTGCCTAAGTATTTTTGGACATCTAAACGAATGAGATCTATCCATTAAACTGGTTGATTAAATTTACTGTACAAATTGTTATTAATTAAAGAGCATCACTTTCGTGTGAATATTTTTTGTATTATAAATAATTTACAGTAACCAGTTTTTTACTGTATATTGATGAAAAGATTAATCTTTGCCATATGTATATTGCTACAGTGAAGATAATTAATAACGATAGCTATTCAAATATTATTTGATTGATGTATTAAGAAACTTTTTTGTATATATTATTATTAGTAAATATTTCCAAATTGAAAGTTTATTAACGATTATCATGTATAGTTCTTTAATAAGCGTCCAATTAAACAGTAATATAAACTGGTGGAGTAAAAATATAAAAAAAACTAACAACGTCTAAATATTCGACAACCTTAATAAGTTGAACGCGTAAAGATATTTACAAAAAAATATGTGGCTTACATTAAAAAAACTTTATTACATAATGATATTTCGTGACTTCTACTTTTGATTGCTACCGCCTCTGTTTGTGAGACCGATAGAGCAGGTTTGATGCGACACACTGATTGTCTTTTCGGCTCATGATAAAAATTAAATATTTGACATTGTATCACGTATGGAGGAAAAATATCATTTAGATATTATAAAACCATCACAATGTGTGTCTATTGTGGTTCGAAGAATAAACGCGGTACTTTATAAGTCATGGAAGGTCACGTTTTAGAGCTGCGTGAAAAATGATGATGATTTTAATATGCATTTAGATGAAGGAAATAAATACTCGATCGATTGACAGCCAGTCTTCTTGACAAATTAATTTATCGATATATCCTTAAATTTTCGATATTCATATGATAGTCATATACTTTGAAGGAGAAATGGTAAAATAAATACAATGATCGAATGATTTTATTTTTTGACTAGCGATAATTTTATATTTATCAATAGGAATAAAATCTTGTATCGATTGTGTATAAAATCAACGTCAAAGTAACAATTTCATATTGTGTATCTAAAAGAAGGAAACTGATGCTTGATAAGTTGAGCGATTGGCTGACGGATTGGTTTGGTTACCTCGTAAAAATAGCCTGCCAAAATAAATATGTGCATATGCTTTTTATATGTCTTAACCCTTAGGCTGTTACGATATTTGAAAAAAATCTTAAAATCGCAGCGAGAAATTATCCCATTTACGATTATATATTCTATATAGTGGTGTGTAGAATTTGGTTATCAAATACTTAGTATCAAATATTTGAAACCGGTACGAGTACCTAATACACAATTTAAAAAGTATTCGATACTAATGAGTGCTTTTTTATAACCTATGAGTCCCATTGACAGAACCGGTTACTTTTCAGCATGGGTACTTTTTAAAGAAGTAGTTACTTTTTAGGATGAGTATTATTTTGAAAAAGCTGGATAGACTGAGTAGTAGTTGAGTAACCGTCTCCTTAAAGGCTACTACTGCAGAGGCCGAAAAAGTTCCCGTAGTCAAAAACCTAGAGAATTATTTTCACGAATGAATAAAATACCCAATATTTGGTACCAGTTACTTATAAAAAATAACCATTACCAGCGAGTACTCAAAAGTACCGATTCCGCATATTGCTAATTCTGTATGAAAAGTATATATTTTTCTTTTAGTTTACTCTAGGAATCCTTATTATCATTGTCAAGAAATTCTAGACGTAAAGGACGCAACGTTATGTATCCTTATTTAACATTCAAATCGGAATAGGCCGGGTAAACAGAAAAGGTGGAGAATATTTCCTGGGTAATCTTCACATTGAGCAATTGTCTGACAAACAATTCTCATGAAAAATAATCCGTCAAAGACATGTCTTCACATTGCAGAAATCCATATACTCCACATTCGGAGTGGATAAAATGGGAGCGAACATGGTAAAAAACACATTATGAACTTCTTTGGATGGGTCGATAATAAGGTGATCGTTCTCTATTCAGTATAAATACTTTATTATAAAAATATATTATGTGTTACAATTACATTAGGTCCTAAGTGTATTTTTTTTAAATAGAATAGGTATGTTATTCAGAGAGTCGGAAATAAGTGACAATTTGAAAAGAGAACATTCGGAATAACGTCGCATAATTTTGGACGCCAAATCGACGCTCTCGCGTGGCAGTGTCGACGATGAGTATATAATGAAGGTGAGCGGGGGAGGGTCTGCGTGAGGGCGCTAGGGGCATATCGTTTTCAATATGAACGTAAATTGTTTGAATTTACGACACGTCGCCACACATTCTCTCCCGATATTATGCGGTACAACCAATTAACTTGCAGCGGCTGATTTACCTGAGACCAATACAACAACGTTGGACCGTTACCTCATCTACCTGAATCGGCAACAATTGGTTTATGAAAAATAATAACATGAATCAAAAATTGTGAATACTCTCTAAAACAATACTTTTAGCTACCATTTCATTGTATACGTTCTCAACAATTCTCGATGATAGAATATTAACGTTAATATATATTATTTTGAATACTTTATCTAATTATATGTAATAACTCCAGAAAGACAAAATGCAGGACTTGCTGCCCATTGGGTTGAGCACTTGTACAACATCCAATTCTCGTGAAAAATAACGTCATGACATGTCTTAATATTGCGGATATCCATATAATTTATTATCCTAGCGGAAATCTTCACAATGTGCAGATAGATCCACATGCTTCACTTTCGCAGTGGATATAGTAAAAAAAAACAGATTTTACGTATACGAGTAATGCCAAAAATATTTAAGTAGTGCCAAGGCGCCGCTTATATCAATTAATTATTGTAGTTTTAATAATTTATCATAGTTTAATGTCTGCCTCGCTCTATATATATATGTATATATTTGGTATATCAAGAATAAGTTCCTTTAAAAGCTTTTTAATTATGAAAAAAAGGATCATTTTTTGTTTTAAAAACATGTTATAAACGACCGTTCACAAAAGCTATACAAATTAATTGTACAGTGTGATATCTGTTACTATAGTAAAATTATTCGCCTCTTAAAATAGGAACACAGCAACTAAATCCATGAATCAAATACTGTCCGGAATATTTTAAAAGATACTTTATCTGATATTATATTATTTTATTAATAGTTACCTGGTTTTTCGATGAAGTTCTAATGCTTTACACTATAGTGTGTAGCTATAAAGTGTTTACCTGAAACAAAAAAAGATTACGTATTAGGTTTATAGTTTTAAAAAAATATCAAATAATTTCAGAGACAATCTTATATGGGAAGAGACAATAATTAAATCGATTAATCGAGGGAGTCGGAAGTTTTACAAACATGCATATATTTGATGTGTAGAAAAAGATTCATGTATTTGGATATGATGATAAAAAAGTTGTGATAAACGGATAATATTGGAAATATTATTTTTAATTGTCCAGGATTGTCTGAATTCCACTTCTTTCGACGATTATAGTACTGGCGATATTATCATCATTATTAATTTTAATAAAATAAATTAATTTCACCGTAATTAATAGTTATCAAAGATTTTAGCTGGGCTCTCTGTTCGATGGTTAACGATCAGTGAATAACATCACCAGGATTACATAGTGGCTGGTAAATAAAATTTGAGATAACAGCTCGAACGGTTTGCATCAGCTGATCTGATCTTATAATCACTTGTTGACAGTTCGCCGCTTAAGTACCCTAACGTGATCAGCTGATCGACGATAGAGGGCGGCAAATATAACGGAGAAAAGACCACCATGCGTTATATAATTTTATACGTTTCGCAAAATTGATTCACTAAAAGTATTATATTTTTGTAGAGTTGTATATTATTTTACTGTACAAATATTTATATTTATTTTTACTATGTTTATCATAACCATATACAATAGATAGATCATTACAAATTGTTTTGTCTTATCTTGGCAGATAGATAATTCAATCAATATAACCCTTAAAAGCTCTGCCACACTGGACGCGATCTGTCGCGGCGAGCAGTATTTGCGTCATCTGACCACATTTACAGGCGGGCAAGCGGCCCAGCCGTGATGCGTGATGTGACTGATCGCGTCCAGTGTACCATAGCCTTAATTCATCGGCCTTAATTAATTCATAGTCTTACATTTTTAAACAATTTTGTTATAATATATGATTTAAATCAGAGGCAATCACACTAGCTTGCCAACCTGGCAACATACGTATACATCGGCAAAACTACGTAATTCACCAAAGAAGAATCAATAGAATTCAACCATATCCAGACATTATTCTCCGTGGATGATAAAAAAGAATCTAACAAAATGGCTCAGAAAGTTCAGATCTAGACAACATATTCAGTGGCTCGAGTTTACTTCACATTCACACAAAGAATACATATCTAACTCACATTTGCGCATGTTATATGCAAATTGGATACCTCATCAACTCACAAAAATGAAGCCGAAGATTTACTGAATATCTAGGATTATTACCGTAGTATATATAACTTGGTGAGAATCAATCATAAGCAGGTGTTTTCCACTAATTGCACGAAACATTATCTATTAGAAAACAAAGTTTCCTCTTAAATCTTCATCATGTAACCACTTTATCCACATTAGTGTGTCCGCATGATGAAAGTAGAGAATAGTGAACTTAGAGTAATATGCAAACGCAGTTTACGACAAAATTGACCCAACTTTTGATAAGCGAGTATTCTTTTCTTAGTCATATATTTTATCTTCTGTGACCAAAGCTACAATAGAGTAATTAGGAATACGATGCCACTAATTGGTAGCATGAAAGTTTCTTAAGATATATCTTACAGTTTACATTCTGATTTGAATAGCACTTCGTTACACAGTCAAATACACATTAATATAAATGTACATATCAAATAATTAGACGAAAGGCAATAAAATTTACGACGGCATTGTGAGTTAAAACACAATGGAACCCTAAAATATTATCTTGAATATCCTCCGCAATTTTATACTTAATGTTAAATAATTGCGATAAAACTGTATACCTGTATATTATACAGTGAGTCACAAAAATGGTGGGGTATAAATATACATAAATTTGACGAATAAAACGTATATTTAAAATATTTCTTAATAAAATGCATAAATATCTCGTTAATTAAATAAAATACAAAATATTTGAATTTAATTACCTTGAGATAACTAATTATATAAACTTAACAGACGAATGTAACAAAAGTCATGATACTAAGTATTATAGTATTGTTTTTAATGCTATAATAACAGCATTACAACAACTAAATGTGTCCGCCATCCACTTGTCCTTACACCTGGTCTTACTCAGGGATATCCTGGAGCTCAGATACAAAGGAATAATTCACTTTATTTGACGGGAATGTCTCACGAATTAATACAAATTAAGACTAATATGACCGAGTGTGCTGAAGTTAAAAATAAAATACAATCAATACTTAAAGAGTCTTCTTTGGTCAAGCAGTTATGTGAATAGATCATAATATGATACGCTTGTCATATGATGCCGGATTTTTTAAAAATGAATAGAATTATCCTTTGGCAAACCAGAGACTATGCCATGATTTTAACACTTAGTTACGTTTCTCTTTGATTTGATTTTTATTAATCTTTGTAGTACTGATCCAATCATATGTGTTGTTACTAATGTCTTTCCGATAAACGAGTTGTAAGCGATAGCGCTTCAGCATCAGAGGTTATGGTTTCAAATCCCAGAGCTGTACAAAGATTTTTTAAATTCAAATGTATTGGGCTAGATTTCCGATGGGTTGAACCAACTGACAACCAATTCGCGGGAACCAAATCTATCCAGATAATTCTTAAATATTGTGGAAATCCACATTCTATACTTTTAGAGTAGATGTAGTACTTAATTTGTTAGAAATACCGGTATTTGTCTGCTAATTTTTTTTTTTTCAAGATTATCTCAAAGTTTTTTGATAAGGTTAAAATCGGTGGTTATTTAATTGATTTTGAGTAGCTATTTAGTAGTCACAGAAGCATTATAAATAGGTGTATTTTAACAATTAATTAAAAATTATAGAAGTGTCTCATCACTTTTGTGACGTACTGTATATATGATATTAGTCAGTAGTGAGTCATATCGAGACATATAATATTATGAGCAGGTAAAACATTCAGACAGACTTGCCAATTAGCTGAAGCGAATGTCTATTATTCATTTATGTGAGCGTACAGGTGATACAGTGGCGTAATTAAACAATCCCGGCCCCTCCCCGTGGCAATTATTTTCACAAGAAAGTTGGATTAAATCATAAAATAAATCTCAGCTGCTTAAAATTTACAATAAACCTCCAGAAACGAGACGAAGATGAATGAATATGAGATGTTGGCTTTTCTCGGAGCAGCGAGGAACAGTGATTAATTTTGACGATAATTACAAAAATATTTTGTAAATCCGAATTATAATAGCCATATTACTGAATATAGGTATCTAAAAATTTAAGTATTTTTGTGCAATTAGCGGAATACTAATAGATGCAGTTTTTCGGGTAATACCGTAATACGTTATCACAGTTTACTTCGTGCCGTTTTGACGAAGTATCGTGTGCCAACATATTAGGTATTTATGTATATGAGTGATTTATGATTTTATATCAATGTATTTCACAGCACATTGAATAGAAAGACAACTTAACATAATACTGTATTTTTTACAACAATATATAAGTATTTTATTTTGATCAAAAAAACAAACAAAAAGAAAATGCCGGAAGGCGAAACCTGGGTCGCTAACAGTGATTTTATTTATTTACTTTATACATGTTGTAATATCATAAATTATAAGTTTAATACAT
>JAGVSQ010014071.1:0-10793 GCA_022683975.1 Rhyacophila evoluta
TAACAGTGATCTCACATATGGAAGTTTACCAGTTTTAAATAATTTAGAACTTACTAGATTAGTTCACTAAAGATGATTTTCAAATGTCAAATACATGTAATTTTGATGTATTTGATTTCAGGTAATGGGTGAAGGACTGGGCCGTGTGATTACGTTGAGTCATTCGGCTCAAATTCGACGGTTCACCTTGGATTTGCTGAAGGTGCTCCGTGCACAACCCGACAAGAGTCTCATGCTGCAACAGCTACCTGAATTGTATCGCCGTACACTTGGTTTGTTAATTAATTTTCAGTCATACCAAAAATTGTAACCGTATATTAAATAATTCTAATCACTAAAAAACATCCGAGCAAAAGAGATGTCTTATATATCTGTTTCCTGATTTTCTTCTATATCAAGCCGTTTTCGACTTAAGTTTGTAAGCGTAATGACATCCTATTATTGAGAAAAAATTTAATGATTATTCTACTTCCAGGTCGCGAATTTGATTCTGTGGAATACGGGGCATGTAGAGCTGAAGATCTCGTTGGAGGAGTAGCTAAAAACTGTCTGGCTTTGGGTCCTGAAGAAGGTCGCATCAGCCTACCCAGACATAGACAAACACCCAAGGAAGAGTCTCGTATCCGACAATTTGCTTTACAGGTTTGGTTTCATTTCCAATCAAAATAAAAGTGATTCATTAGTAGTAGTGAAAAAATAATGCTCAACATGCACAATGATCTTTGAAAATATAATATTTAGTTAGAAAAAATCCTATAAAGGAGTATTACTAAGTTTTTTTTTTGTCTTTTAGGCTATAGAATTACTTCGGCATGCCCCCAACTGTCGGTTGGAGCTTTCGAAGTTTGTACCTGCTTACCATACTCACTTTGGACGTCAATTGAGAGTTGCATACTATGGCCTGCCAAAAGTACAAGATCTGTTTTATGCCATACCTGATACTATCGAGGTATTATATACATATACAGAACTATTTGATACTAATCAAACTTAATATATAGACTGTAGAAAGGATAGAGGACACATATAACACAGAAAAAATTGCACAAAAGGCACAAAAAACATTTATTGAATGATTATGGGCGAAAGTCAAAATATTAAATTGACACAACCTTGAAGTGCATGAAGACCAAAACTGGTGTTTAATTTACCTAATCTCATATCAATTTGATTGGTTATTTAAGAAAAACCAATAAAATTGATGTGGTGAAAATCCTGGTCCTAAATTTCACAGGCCTTCTTTTTTCAAACTTAAAAGCTGAATTTAGATACTTATTCGGCATTTGCAGCTTACATCCTTTTGATAGAGAGTGTATTAAGTTGTACACATTGTGATTATTGAAAAAAGCTGTTTTTAAAAAACCAGGGTTACATTTTGTTGCCTTTCTGCAGTCGATATGATATAAATGTTCTTAGCATAGTATGAGATAAGTCTTTAAATTAAAAAATGTCACGATTTGATTTCGTATTTGATATTTGGAATTGGCATTATTTTTGTTACTATTCAATTTCCACCAATACCAGCCAAAATATCCACTGGCAGCTGCGTAACTTATTCACTTATTGGTAAATATTGCTTCTACACTGTCTTTCAAGTAACCTAAGAAAGATTTTTGAGGCTGTTGAATTATGGGATATTGGTGGGCAGTGTATATATCCATAAAATTCTGGATTAATTGACCAAGGGATAATTCCTTCAAAAATATGTATATATCGATCTCAATCTGGTGCTGAAAATTAAAAGAAATTTTGAGAATCATAGACACATTAAATCAAATAGAAGTATTAAAACAAATAAATCATATGTTTCTGAAATTAATTATCAGATGTGGACCAATGAAGAAGGCGAAAGGGTGGTCGGTCTCCATTTCGAGGCAGCTCGGAAAGTGGTCGGGCCTCAGATTGCTGCCTTGCCACTCCCTGTGTCGCTTGCTAGTCTTCCTGATGCCTACTTCTCTGTCCACGGAGGCGAGCTCTTGCCCGAGGCTTACGGTTGCCCAGATCTGATCTCTCTACTGAGGTGTCTGCCGAATATACAGGTGAAGAATTACTAATCATTTTTTACTTCGGCAAGATTAGGTGGATGGATGTTGTGAGTGCTCCATAGTGAATCTATCTACCTTATTCAAATTTGAATCAACTCTCAATCTACTATATACACTACCAAAGACTTAAAGAAAAATGATTTTGTGACAAATGGTAAAATATTGGTATGTTTTACACTATTTGTTGCAATCGTATGAAATTAATAAATGTTGACACACTTGTTGTATTATCCTAATATATTTTTAAATAACACCCGACTTCGCAGCTGATTGAAGGGTTCGGTGAAGGCGGTGCCATCATAGCTCCTGCAGACACATCTGTTCCACGTGCTCCTCAACAAGCACCGTGCCACACCAAAGAAGTAGTCAACGAAGCGGCTAACAATATCGAAGCGTCCACTGGGTGGGGAGCGGCAGGGCTTGTGGCTTACAGGGTACTAGTTTCCGATTTGTGCGTGTCCAATGGCGGCTCAAGAATCGAGCACTTCTGCAGGGAGTTCAGGGTGCTGTCTGGCCAAGATCCACCACTTAATATTCTCACTAGGAATAATTGCATTAAGGTATGTGAACGTACAATAGAAATGATGTAAAAAATATTTGTATTCAGCATGTTAAAAAACAATCTTTTAATTTTATCTATAAGGTACATTACTTTTCACTTAACACATTCGCTGCGACATGTGTGTATTAGTATAGTGTATTGACGCCCCAGGGGCGTCTTTAGCAGCGAACGTGTTAAGCTAATATATTAAGAGATTCTAAGTTTGGTTGGTATCCATTCAAATTTAAGATTTTATTTCCTTCTGGTTCTTTGCTAATCGTTAATATATTAAGTGTCCATATCCTACATCCAAATACTTGAAGATACATGATAAGGGCTTATCTATTTGACTATGGCATGCTATATTCTTCGATTGCCCTTGTTTTCGTCTCTTCAACAAGTATAGTGTATCTATTATATGTTGATGCTATTTTCAGATTGCAAACGACCGTGTGGTGTTGACGCTGCTGTGGCGTTGCATCGGTCGGATGGTGGCTGTAGCACGACAGGCAGACCGCCCTCTCTCTCCTAATTCTTTGGCTGTCGCCTACCAACAGCAGTATCAGCATCAACTACCCGTAGATGCCTTAGGTATGCATTTTTTGAAACATAAGTCTCTTGACTCCACCATTGGCATCTCTGCCTTCATTTTGCATCATGGTAAATTTTCTTCATATTTATATAATGTCGAGTATGCAGTAGCAAGTAACCTAACTGAACTGTGTTTCATTGAATTGCTACCTTCATGATAATCTCTTTTAAATAATTTGAACAATAAAAGTAAAAAATATTATTTTTTTTTCCATTTTTCCATCTCTACAGCTTAGTAATTTTTCAGGTTTTGAGTCGGTGAATTCTCTGATAGCTCACTGTGGTGAAATATGGGAATGCCAAAATGGCCTCGTGCAAGTGAAGTCGAGTCTCACATCAACACTGTCGCCGGAACCCAAGCCGCATGTTGAACTATTGCCGACAACTCCACCTGGCCAGAAGGTGAGGACATTTGTGAAAAACTTAACCCTTTACTGCATGATATATTTTCTGCAAAATATAAAGTAAGATATTTATGGTAAAAGTGTATTCCAAGGATAAGAAGTAATATTAGATCATGTACACAAATGACAGTTACTGTATTCAAATTAGTTTCAAATGTCGATATGCAACAGTATACAGTAAAGGGTAAGATTTATTTTGTATCCAACCAATTTTTAAATGCGTTTAAATTGTCAAAATACAGGTTTAAATTTGTTGTATTTCTTTCAGTCGAGCAGCGTGTGGAACACTCCGCCGGCGATTCCGCGGGGACCGTGGAAGACTCCACCCACTTCTCCAGCGCCCTGCATGCTGCCTTTGCCCGCCGCACATCTCTTCTCCAACACCAAACGTAAATACAAAATAACATTCTTCTTGGCTATTATCAGAAATTATTTGATATTAACTCAATAATGGATCGCATTGATGCTTTCTTTTTTTACAGGAAAGGTACGTTTGGCAGCACAATTCAACTCCCCGGCCTGATCTTACTTAAAAAATGATCTCAAATTCACAATTTTTTGAGCTTTACAAAGAGACAAGTCTGATTAGTCTTTGTGATCTAATACATTAAGGTTATCCGGTAATACTTAATAATGTAATGTGTGTAGTATATATTTTTTAAACCCTAACTTCCGATGAATTTTTATATATTTTGAATCAACTAGATGCATACTATAAAACCACAAGCTAGTCGATTTTGTTTTACATATAAAATTGTCATATGTTTATAATTACGTAGGTGTCTGTTATTCGAAAACTCCCTAGAGATGTAAGTTGAATAAGATGAATATTAATTTGGTCAGCTTACTTTGCAAACCTCTCATGTCCAAGACAAATATGGTATTTCAGGATTCGTCTCCGAAGCTGTTTTATGTTAAGCTGTCGGTTGGTGCGAAACAGGCATGGGCAAGACCATCAATACGTCTGGTGAATGTCTCAGATGAAACAAAAGTATTATAATCGAAAAATCATCAAAGTATATCTTTTATCAAATTCAAATGAGTGATTTTTGACACAATTATGGTAGAAAAATGATAAAGATTGTTCTGTTTTTATTTATGTCTCTTTTCTTGTTTGGATTTTATTATTTATAAATATCTAATACTCTTCATGTTATTTGCTTAGAATCTCATCATGGTGCATATCAACAAAGGTTTTGAAGTAATATAGGAGAAAGTAAATAGTATTTACTTTCACTTAATTTACAATAGGTGAAATTATTTAGTGCAATAACTAAAGCTAAGGAAAAGTCATAAAGATGTTATGATGATTTTTTTTCTTTTATAAGGCTGTTGAAGTAAAATATTGTCTCATTTATTGCCAGTTAGTATTATGACTTTTTGTTTTATTGCTGTATTGTTTATTTTTGAATGTATCCTTTGAAATTTCACATTTTTTATTACATTGTAATAAGTATATGGTGAACAGCTACCATTGAAGAAAATTAGATAAAACTCTCGGCTTACAAAAGTCTCCCCATGCTTGATGTGTAATATCAAAAATAATCAGACGTGAAAGGTTTGAAAAGTAAACTTACATAATGAAAGATAGCTTTTTGTACGACTTCAGAGTTATTAATGAAGAAATTTTATTGTATTGTCGACCGTATCATATATTTGTTTTAAAGTTATTTATATATACATAATAAATGTGTGTGTACTGTACAAAAAACTATCTTAACCTTCTACCATGCTATCATAAATTTCTGCATGAAGAATGTGTAATTGAAAAATAATATGTATGTGGTTTTACTATTATTCCTAATGTGTATGATGTGTACCAACATGTCAAATTGTTATAATCGAAGCCTTAGGGCTGATACCGTAGTTGCTATAAGCACCTTGCTGTAAGAAAAATTAGGAAGGATTACTGCCCCGTAAACCATTCCAGGCTATGAGCCACGTTTTAAAAAATTACGAATTATATCTTAAATATATTCCACTCTATCTTTCTGTGATTTAAAATCATATGATCAATATACTGTGTATCTTATGTGTGGAACGATTAACTATTTAAGACTTCTTTGAATCATTTTCAAATTAAATATATTAACAGTTACGCATCATGGAAGCAATCCGTATTAGGGTTTTGAGACCCTAAGAGTCATTTCCATCAATAATTTAATTAATATCCGTTGAATTTATTATTGTTTATATCGTTTTTAACAATGCAACCTATCAATTACAATTCTGAAGACAATTTTATTATTATTACGTGAAATCTATTTTTACTTTACGGGAGTATATTATTTAATATTAAGAATCCTTCGATGGAAGTTGAAATGTAGAAGTCTTCCCGAGTATAATTATATTATTACTGTTTAGTGATCATTTCAGACACTTCGGCTGAATTTCGAATATAATATTCGATATCAGGAAACTTATTTCTTCTGTTGATCGGCCTTGCAATATACTGTTTCATGAATTTAAATTAAAGCACTAGACATTTTCTAAAGATTGTCTCAAACCTTTCAGGAATCAACCATTTGATTGCTCACAATAAAATTAGTTACATATTTTTTTCTTACACTGCTAATTAATCTGTGTAGATCAAACGGCTTTTTCTCTGAATCGTTGTATTTAAATGGCTAATGAATAATAGTCTTTTTTATCAATATCAATATTTATATACTTTTACAGCAAGAGTTTATACTTACACTGTGATTAAAATTTATAAAATGAAACATTCGCACAGCTCTCTTTAAAAATAGCACCGCGTTTTGTTCATTGAGTTTTAGTAATGGTGTACACAAACTAACTTTGCCATACTTGTGGTTCATTAGTTAATCTATAATTTAGTGACATACTAGAAAGCAATTTAATTTAAAAAGTACCTGTTTATTGTACGATAGGTAGTCAATTATTATTTTTATCAATTCATATTCTTGCGACACTGACTCGTTCTTCATTATAACAATATAATGGAAACCTTGCTAATATATATTTTTTTTTATTTAACTATAAGATGCTCATAAAAATACTGTAATTGTTTTTAATTCAATGAACTAATCTCAAAATCTAAATCATTGTCGCAAAAATCTTTCCCGTCGGGTATTAATGATTGTCAAAAAAATATTTTAACACAAATTTTTGAAGATATATTTTATAAATAACATCACAAGATATATTTATTTCATATATCTTTTGATAATCTATGAAATATTCTTAACTCTATGAAGGTGTATACACTGTACAAATAATCTCATTTTCAAATACATGCATAGTAATAATTCTAAAAAATGTTATGAACCGGACCAAGGCATATACTTATAACAATTACAACTTTTCCATTGAATGGTAAACTGTTTATATTGTAAAAAAAAAATGAGTTTACATAAAAATAATTGATGTTGTACTTGAAAGTCAATGAAATAGAACTTTTGTCAATTATACAAATTATTTATTTTTCATATATTTGATATTGAATAAATAAAGTTCTATTCATGGAGTTAGTATTTAAATAAATAAAAAAACATTAATTTGTATATATTAAGGATGCCATGGATGATGTATGAAGTTAGGTACAATTTAAAAGTCTCGCTTCGACTGCAATATTTTATAACGGTCGCGGTCTCTGGTGGTGAAATGGAAAAGTGATAGAAAGGTGAAAACTAATGACATTTCACATCCTCCGTACAATAAAAACGTGATAGAATTTTTACCTCCATGGTCCTATTACTCTAATAAAAATATGATAGTGTATAAAATTGTTTTTGTTTTTAAATTAGCCACGGATTCTTTATGTATATTTTTATTAATATTAAAAATGTAAGTGTTGTTCCTTCATACCAATGATTTTTTTTTGTTTATAGGTGTTATTGTCAAGTTAAAATATTGTAAGACTCATTTTAAATGTCAATAGTAGAAAATAGTATGTCAAAATGATCACATTCCTGGTGAAATATATTTACTGTACATTTAAAAATAGTTGATGTCATGAAACACAAAAAAACCAAGGTGTTGTAATCAGTATTAATATGCAATTATTGGGATAGTTGAACGTGAGGCCAAAAATAGGGTATGCGGGCCTATTTGAGATGTTGTTAATTTGGAAACGTGAGATGATTGTAAAAAGGAGATCTTTAAAAAATATATATGTATTGCATTTTACCACTCTGATTTATCTAAATGTCCTTAATTGATAAGTGAAAAGAAAATATTTCAATGTTTTGTTGCATGTTGTCCAACCACCTCCTTTTTAAGTTTTAATCTCGGATTATTTATGGTTTTAAACAAAATATTTTATTAAATTGAAAGTTTTATCAATCAAACTATGAATATTAACAGTTTTTTGTAAAACTTGCGCATTTCATGCGGTTTTATCTTTGGTCAATGAAATAAATGGGTTTTAATAAAATGGTTTTTTTTTAACACTAACATTTTCTTGCAGTTTCAGATAATTATTACTAAACACAATTTACACTTTATGGACTATCGTTTCCCAGATGGTAAGTCACGATCCAACACCGAGTCAGGAAAGCAAATTATCTGGCTATCTAAATTCTAAATACACCGCACCTCGTATAACACGGGACTTTACAACACGGTTGATGAATAATTATGACATTCTTCAAAAGACCTACACCTTAAAAGCAGACAATCACACTTATTTTGCAGTTTTAAAAGGCTAAATCCAATAATACTCGAAAGTCTTCCGTCAATGAAAACTTACAACTGTCTTAAAAGTATTTTGAATAAATAATAAAATGTATATGTTTTTATTGTATATTGGATATAATTAAAATTCGATACTTTTTTAGGATGCACACCCTAATTTTGTATGAACTTATATAACACTTTTGTAATGTAGAACTATGTGACAATGTTATACAAAGTTCGAGTGTAACTTCAAAATCTAAATCTAAGAGTAAAGTAAGTATTTTTTTCCTCGAAAACTAAAGCCGTACATTCAACTAAAGAGACAGCATCACATTTCCCATTTATTACTGATATAGTTTGATTTCTTTACATTCTTGTAAAACAGTAAATGCTTTATTAAATTATATGAAACTGTCTGAACATTCCTATTTTGTTTTAGCTATAAGCACCAAAATTATAGTGCATCACGAAGTATAAAAACAGAGAATAAGTTTGGGAAACAGTACTATAATGGGTAATGAGTTACCAAAATTGATTAGCTCTGATAAATGAGAACTATGCTATTCTGACTAATATTGGTCTGCCTTCCCTGATAACTTACCTGAGGAACCAATAACATTAGCTGTTTTTCATTCCAAAGTGCAGAACCAACCTGCCAGTAGTGATAACGATATGGAGGGCAATGGTTATGTGTAATGAAATCACCATAACGATACTTTTCTCTCAGAGCGAATTTATACGTAAGTTATTTTACAAATTTCTGAGATAGGAGCTAACTGTCTTAGTACCCTTTTCGTTTCTTTCTCATACTCACTTTTTACTTTTGCGTTTTTTTTGAGTGACAATTGCAAGAAAATGACCCACCATTGATGAATTAATGTTTTCAAAACTATTTGGGCTTTTTGAACATTTATATATAGCTATAATGAAGGATACTAGATAAAAAGAAAAACCAAGAAAATATTTATGATAGTCTATATTTTATATACATTAAATAACAAATTTTACGAATGACGCCAGTGAAATTGCAGCAAAGTAAAAGTGTAAATTGATTTAGTTGTCTATGATGTAACAGTAAATCCTGTTAGTTTAGGCAGCCTCACTTTTCATTCCGCTGCCCACGGGTCCATGACGACGCTCCCAAATCATGCGATGCTTCTGCTTCATGTAGGCCTTCTGTACGTCAGCGTAACCTCCCAAGTCACCATCTACAAGAAAAAGATTCCATTCATTAACCAAAATAACCGATCAAGTAGAAAATGTATTAACCCTTTCATTAATGAATTAATTTTTTTATGCACACATGTTTTAAACCCTGAAATCTTTCATTGCTATCAATTCAACTAATATAAAATCAATCGAATTGGATATGCCGATTTGTAAACAATGCTCTTCTGTTTCCAAACAACGAACAAAATAAACTAAAAACTTATTCCAAATTGGTAAGAATGTCTATAAATTTATCAAATGTGGCCACTCCCATTTTGGAATCAAAGGAGCAAGCACTTGAGAACAAATTTGAACCCATAAGACTGATTTATGTGCCATTTTATGTTTCCGTGAACAGCAATATGAATAATGTTTCGTTTCTTTACAAATCATAATCATAGAGAGAACGTAAGGGAATTTTTAAAAGTTGAAGTAATCTTTCTTTTACGTATTTTTTTCTAGCTTAAAAATATATGATATAATTGTAATGACTTCCACATATCATTGATAGATCTATCTAGCATTTATATTTAAATAAATAATACATTTCATTAAAAAATAAAAGAGTGGCTTTGAAAATAAGGCACGCGCCATACATGTATGTCCATACTCCTCAAAGAGTAAAGAGTCTCAACCACTCGCCTTAACAGCTATCACCGTAGTCTAGAGACAAATTCTTCAACAATCAACCGGTGTCCATAGTTTATGCCATGCAATTGGTGGATACTTTGACCTTAAAATAGTCATGCCCGAAAATTGCTTTAATTTTTAAGATACGTGAATTAAGCTGGAGGTGTAATTTAACCATGCAATTACAAACTTCAAATAATCCGATTTATTTATTGTTGAAATCCCATGGCTGTACTTACATTTGATAAACCAATTCTCTTCAGCATCTTGGTATATTTTGAGAAGTGCACCGCACTTATGGTAGTCTGGGGACTCATAGTTCACGCAATCTTCAAAACGATCCCTCAGTATTGTTAGAATTTCGGAATCTACAGATCTGCAATTTAACAAAAAAAAAGTATTAATACAGTGGAAACCGTTCAACATGAAAACGCTCAATGTGAAAAATTGGATAACATGAAAAAATATTTCGGTAGTTTCGGTTTCATGTTAACCTGACGAGTGGCATGAACGTAAGGGTACGTGCGCGATAATTTCGTTCAAAAGGGGCATGCACGTACATGTACGTTTGACGTGCGAAAGGTCGTCTGTTGACTTATTTTTTCAATAACTGGTATATTACTACCACCTAGGCTGTTTTACAGTTTTTGTTTTTACCGACTTAAAAATCGACAAAATACACATCGATTTTTCCCGCGAATTATTGACAGCTCAGTACGACGCTATCACAAACCA
>JAGVSQ010014072.1:0-10792 GCA_022683975.1 Rhyacophila evoluta
TGTGGACAAACGAACGAACGAACATACATATTTTGACTTTTATATATTAGATTTAATTTCATCACACTTGAGTACGTGGCAACCTAAGTTTTGTGTAATTTATATTTACTCCCGGGACATTCCCGTCAAATAAAGTAGATCGTCTCTTGATATCAGAGCTCCGGGGTACACTTGATTAAGATCAAGGGTAAGGACGGGGTGGGTGGATGGTGGGCATTATATTAAAAATTCTTGATTACCCAGCCAGATTTTTAACTGTTTTGCAATAGAAATTCAATCGAATCAATTTTTATTGCTTTAATTAGTGAACATTTGATTCCCCATCTGTTGGACTTTAAAAATCTAAAATTGCAGGACTGTATTCTTATCGGCTTGAGCAATTGTCTGACAAAAGATTTTTGTAAAAAAATTGTCTGTAATTGACGTCTACACATTGCGAAGATTCATAAACACACTAGGCGTGGATATTTTTACACTGAGTAGATTCATATGCTCCACTTTGGTAGAGAACATTGTATACAAAAGTAGGTTATGAAAGGCAATGTGGAATGTTTATTTTGATAATAATGTCACAAAATAGTTATTATTAAAAGTCATAAACTTTAGAATTGTAAATTTAATAATATAGTTATTCAACCGCTAAGAAGAGACAGTTTAGGTGTTTTAATAGTTGAGTTGGGTACGCTTATTACTTAGTAAAACACCATAACATCACAATAATTGAGTAACTTATGTAACAATTTTAATCGGAGGGGGAAAACTTAGGATAATCACGTTGGAGCATATATGAAGCGGTTAAGAGAATAAAACCTTAACCCGCAATTAATTTCCGTTTTTTGTATTTTTTATTTTTTTCCCCAGCAACTGGCTTGTAAGATTTATTGTAACAAATCTGTGGCACAGCGCGGTCATATAATATTTGTTTATCATTTCAAAAAAAGCCAACATTTTATTTTACCTTGTGTGCTTATACTTTGTTTCGAAAGTGTAATTAAACTTTGCTGAAAAACTTTTCAAGGGAAAAGCGAAATCTTTACTTTAAAAGTGAAATTTATTATGTAGGCACTTAATAACATCTTAAGGTGAGGTGGGCTTTTTGATTTTTTTCCAACGAAATTATTTGAACGAAATAATGAATTGTAGAATATTTTTTCATATCTACATACATACTTGGAACCTATCTTTTTAAAAAAAGAGATATACCAAGTAAAACTGAAATGATTTTCAACAGCCTAAATATACAACTTAACAGTTTAACAGATGCTTCAGTAGAGTGAAGAAGAAGATAGCCCAAATGAATCTGCAGAAATAGAAAGTGAGCCAAACGTGCACAAGTGAATCAATCAAGAACAGATGTTTTTTCTTCGAGCTTAGGAAGATGAAGAATTCTTATAACTTTGAAATGAGCTGGTGTTGTTTTTTGAACTTATTGGTTTGATACGTCGTTTTTGATTTATTTTGTAAAAACTGGAAAACACCCTATTTTAAGTTACTTTTATCTACCTTGCTGACAAACTCACCTCGGCAGAGGGCGAAAACTCAGAATAATCATACTGGACTCTATCTGAAGCGATTAACATATTATGTTAGTCGAGTTAATCAACATGTATTATAAAACATAAAATACGTTGTGGGCCGTCTGCCACAAGACCTAAATAGTGAACAGTAGCGACCTGATTTTTTTTACATTTCGACTGCCATTTTATGGGTCACTGTTTTACTTTCAACTTTTTAAGTCATCACTGACGACGAAGAAGATACTAAAAATAGAAATAAATTTGTAATAATGGGGTGATTAAAATTTTTGAATAAAAAATTAGTTTGAATCTATTCCAGCCAAAGCCGAGTAAAAAAGCTAGTATTATAAGCTTCGTTATTACTGTCAGAAGAAATAAATAATTTGATAGCGTTTCATTTATATTTTATAATAATGGAGAATTTCGCTCGGAAATATTTAAACAAACTGCATTATGTTACTTATATATTTGTATTCATTGCCTTGTATCTTTAAGTAGATTGCTTTAATTTTTTTTCAGCATGAAAATATTGAAATATTGTTAACATACCAAATATAATAGTAGCACCGTTATGTTTTACAGCAGCACTGACAGATAAAATGTGCCGTTCAGTGCACACATCGACTAACTCCACTTTTTGAAAAATCTTACATTTAAGTGTCAAAGCACTTGGTATAGTCATAACTTTTTATATTTATAATAACTTTCCTGAATAATAAAGATTAACACCATTAAACGGCAAAATTTATATATTTGAATTTATATTATAACAGGAATTTAAAAAAACAATATACATTGTTTCATCGCATTTCTCAATTTTTTGTTTTAGTGAGTTAATCGATGTGTGCACTGGACGGCTCATATAATAGCAAATTATAGTATCTAACAAAGCTTATAGTGAACTTTTAAAACAGATGTTTTCGTCAAATACTGTAGGTTAGATGATGTGACTTCGTAGGAAACTCATTTTGGAATATATATATATAATATATAATTATAATCTGAAAACAAAACATAACCGTATAATACATATTAAAATATATTGCATTAAATTGACCAAGAGTACTCAATTCTGAGGTTTCTAATTCTTGGTAATTAACTGTGCAATGTTATTAATGTATTTCATATTTTTAAGAGAGTAAAGTAATTTTGACAGGCTAAAGTAAAAATATTTTTTTTCGATTGCTACCCCATTCTCAAGACAATTATAATATAGTACAATAACTTATAATAGTTTATAATGTTAATTTGGTATATTTAAATACGCTATGTTTAAATTTATTACATTCAAGCGAGCTCCAAATTTAATTGAAAAAAGGACTAATGGCTATATGTCTCTCTTCATTCAGACAGAGTTTTTTTATACTTGATCTGTAGTAGAATTTGAACTAATGCCATTTTTCAGTGCCAATTGTGCGATACGTATAACATATATGTTTGAAAATTGTGAAGTCTTATTAGATTTATCGGTGCGAAAAATCGAAGCTTTATTTCTCTTTAAAAAAAGGGAAAAAAGAGGAAAAAAGGGTTTTCACGTATGACAGCGCGGTAACATTGACGAATTTGTGTCTAACCTCACCTAACAGCTTTCAGAGATCAGAGAGGAACATTAAACGTGGAGAATTGAAGGACATAAAGTCTTTAGAAAAAAAAGTAAAGTGAAATCAAAAAATATACCTAATAGAGATTTCTATATATACTAACATGTAATCGTACTTGTGCTACTTAAAAATAAGCAATAATTCAATATTTCAATCAAATCTTTCTAACTGTCCAGTTGTTGTGTATATTACAAATTTATAAATTTAATATACAGCTTATTTAGCTCAAAGGCTCGAAGTTTAATTAAGCCTTTTCCATAAGCGTATTTAAACAAATTTATAAAATAATATCCGAAGCATGTTGCAAGCGAACACAGATTCACTGTTTTAAAAAACCAATTTAACACATCAATAGTTCAGTGAATAAAACGTACGAGCACGTGGATCAGGTCGGTACCGGTGGTTACGGATTCGACAGTTGTAGTATAAACTAATACGTATTTTTATTTAGTATACGCTGGATAAAGGTATGCTACGGATTATGGGATATGATGATAATTAATTGGATGAAAAATACATCTCCACAATGCGAAGATTACCTTTACAAAATACTGAGGTAAGGCAGCAATGGAAAGTATTGTATAATTTGAAAATTGAGATTATATTATTATAACATAACACTAAGCACTTTCATTTCTCGTGGTAGAAAAATTCTGAAAATTATTAAACTCTTTCTTTGTTCTGAATCCAAATATACGCACAAGAAAAGGTAGATAATTTGACTACGAAATACTTTTACTTACAATTTAGTGTAGCGCAATTAACAAACCCACTGAACTAAAGTAGGTAACCATAAATAAATATTATACATAAAATATTATGATTATAATATATATATATATGTATTGTTTCTCCGGTAGCGTAGTTGGTAGCGTGCGCGCCTAGTAATCCGGGGAATGCGGGTTCGATTCCCCATCTGTCGCATTTTCAAAAAAATCCTAAAATTTAGGACTGGATGCCCATTGGGTTGAGTAATTGTCTGAGAAACAATTCTCGTGAAAATAATCTGTCAAGACGTCTTCACATTACTGAGATCCAAATACTCAAATAAAATGAAAATTAAATAAATATTATGTCTGAGAACTTGTCAAACATAAACTAACCTAAGTGTTGAAAATCATTAATATTAATTAATTGCACAAATTTTATATATTCACAGTTGTTAAAGATTTAATACTATTTTTAGGACCATATTTTATTCGTTATGAAATTACATAAAAATGTATATGAGTCTACATTCACTTACACGTTTCAAAGTTAAGTTATAGTCGAAAATATATTTTTAATGGTAAACGGTATCCTTAGGGACTATGCCCACTATTGTTACAAATAAACATTTTAATCTTTAGCTCTAAAAGTAAAGCTAAGTGCACACTTTGAAAAACGGGTTCGAAACCTTTTTTTCATCGGACTATAACAAATATGCTTAAAACTTTAATCACGGAAAACCTCTCCTATATAATATGCACTTTTTAAGAATTAGTTTATAAATTATTTTAGGTTACTAAATCATAAGTCTAGATATATATTATGTTATATTCCCGATATGAAACAAAAATTACTCGTTTAGACATATGTGCACCACAAATTTAAATTCCGTCATTTTTATATCAAAATGCAAAATTCATTTTTTTTCTTTTGGACACGATTAGAAACTTTTAAGTGCTTAGATTAGTTCAAATATAAGTTGTACTTACGGGTAGATAACAATTAAATTAATATTTTAAAACTATTAAAAGACAATAAATTTAAAATAAATGAAAAATAGTTTGTGATATGTAAAAAAAAACACGTGAGACAGGTCATTTTTAGAGTCGGCCAGATTTAATTAGAATGTTTAAATTCTTAAAATATGCCAAGTATAAAAAAATTGTCTTAGTATTATTAAAAAATATATTGTCTTTCGTTTGAATTTGGCAAATCGTAAGTATTTGAACTAAAAATTAACTTCGTGACAGACTGACAAATAAGTGTAACAAAAAAGTGACTACTAAGCAAGCTAAAATAACGGACTACAGCATCATTTATGTGATTTTATCAGATTTAAGA
This sequence comes from Rhyacophila evoluta, assembly GCA_022683975.1. NCBI lineage: Eukaryota > Metazoa > Arthropoda > Insecta > Trichoptera > Rhyacophilidae > Rhyacophila > Rhyacophila evoluta. The sequence goes on from JAGVSQ010014072.1 coordinate 5,168, forward strand.
AAGCTAATTATAATTTGATTTTTAATAATTTATATATGGCTCTCGAGCTGCCCGTTGCCGATCTCTATTATACGATAATGTATAAAACGACTGAAAAGTATTTTCTTGCAATAAACGTTAGGTACATAAGTATACTTTGCGTGTACATAGTGATGATTTATTCGCACTTCTTTGTATACGAGTCTTCATCGCATAAATTCGCATAAAAGTAAAACATTTCGAGAATTTATCGTGGGCCATGTACTCTATTTTCTTTATATAAAAATGAAAGTTGCAGCATAAACAAAAATACAAAAACAAAATGGAATTCAAATGAAGTCTTACAAGCAATACTAAATTTATGGCGTCTGGCGAAGATAGAAGAACTAAACTACAAAATGATTCATTTGCGGAACTTCTATCTATATTAACATTGATTTAAAAGATGTTTATTAATTTTGTCATATTATTGTCATAACTCATATAGCTATAAGAATAGCTATATGAGTTATAGCTATTCTTCGATCTAGTGGTATTGATTATCGTAAAATAAAATCAAAAAGTAAGATAAATAAGAACGGAGCAAGAGAGCACATCATTATCTGACTCCGGTGGATACACCCGAAAATTCTATGACTGTTCAAATTGTCTTTTTAACAACCCAAGGAATCAACCCATTGGTCGTCTGTTTCCCCAAAATTTAAATTAAAAAAAAAAAAAAAATCTATTTTATTTTTGTCTCATTATTCATATGGTATTTTTATCGCACGTGTTTTATTTATTCTTTTGAGTATATATTCAAATCAAACTTCTGAGATCGCTTTTAAATTTTCAGTTCGTTATAGGTTTACTAGCATTTTTTAAATTTTCAGAAATATCAAAATTCATTGATCAATTTGGCGATTTTTTGATTAAAACGTAGCAATAATTTATGAAGCTTCAAATATTTTGAATGAAATAATAATTAATAACATTTGAATTAAACTCCTGTTATATATACGCCCTTTTGCTGGATGAGAAATAGACGCGATAGGATTGTGAAGATTTTACGTTTGGAGAGCATATGGTAAAAAAATATTGGAAAATGAATATTACATTGAATAAATACCGTTGTAGCCATAACAAATGTTTTATTATAACTGTATTGAAAATCAATTGTATAATTGAAACTATCAATTTATAGAGTAGGTAATAATGTGTGTTACATACTTTACATGAGCAGGATAATCTCTGAAGCTTAAAATTAAAAGTTAATTGAAAAATCCGTCACGAGTTAATTTTGTTTTACATTTAATTTTAATAACATCTAAATCTAAGCTATAAATTCTTAATTAATACTTACGTGCTATACTGCGATAAATATTATTGACGGCGAAGACTTTGTGACATACCTGCAAAAAAGAAAAAAATGGTTAATACTAGCTAATGATGTTACCAGATGAACATTGATAACAATTAAAATAATATTAAGTACCTAGAAAAAATTCATTTCGAAATAACAAAACTTTCTTTCTTTTGTTATATATTTTGTTTTGCTCGTAAAAATGTATGCGGTTGAATATTAAGCCCATGTATAACCACAGCAGTTAATAAAAATCCCTTTAGTCTAAATATTTATCTCAAGATATTATTATGCACGAAGATAGTCTGACATCTAATCACACAATTTTAATACGCTGCATATATATTTGGTCCGTATTTTGATCCATACTAAAAATATGATTTTTATGCAACCATAGGACTCCAAAACCGGCGATTTTTGGGGGCGAATAATTTACAACCACGTTCGTTTATAAAATCAAAATTATTCATAAAGATAATGTATTCAATTAGGTTACAGTAATCAGAAGAAATCCACTAAAGTGAATATAATCCTAGTATATTCAACATTTTTTAAAATTTTGTGGTCTTCAAAATACAATTTTAAATATTATATGATATGCCATAAGATGAGCAAATAGTTTCCAAACGTTTTAAAAAAATACACTTTCAAAAATAAACTAGCATGATGTTTTCATACCATGTTCACTCCAAAAGTGGATCATATAAATCTCAACAATGAGAAAATGGTCAATTCAAAAATAAATATCCCAATTTCAAGACTAGTTTTAACAGATTTTTTTAACAGAGAATTGGTCAGAAATTTTTGCTTAAGCCAATAGGCGAACAGTTAGTAGTAAGTAACAGCAGTAAAATCTTGCAGCTATGGAATTTGAAAGCATATTAGTGATTTAATTACGTAGCCTGAAGAATATATCATATTTATTCAACAATTGTAAACTTGAGCACACTTAAGTGAGTGACAACCTTGGGTTGGGTCTTGGGTAATTTATATTTACCCCCGAGATATCATCGTCGAATAAAGTATCTCACTTCTCGATATCATAGCTCCTGGATACACCTGATTTAGATCAGTTGTAAAGACGGGGAAGGCGGCACATATTTCTTAGTTCCAAAATGTATTACTTCACCTAATAATTTTTTTTAGGGGTTGGTTTTAAAAAATGTGATGACACTAAAAAGAATTCGAAACGATAAAGTATTCTGGTCGGGGTGCGTTTTGTAGCTATACAAATAAAGTGTATCTTGAAAACCCTTCATTGTATTTTTTGTTACAATTCTGCTAAAGAATTGTGGCAAAAAATCTTGTCTCCAAAAAACAAAGCCGAAGTAAGCGCAATAAATACGAAAAAAATTACCAACAAACATCAAAGGGAGAACGCAATTCTTTTTTAAGCCATTCTCGGTTTGGTTATGTCAAGCCACAAGTGTCCGACAATCCTTTGGGGTTGTCCCGCTCCTTTTCCTCGTCATCCGCCCTTCGGGGTGTTTTGCATAAACATTCATGACTAACCGCATACCAGTGTTACAGTCCTACGCGCGCGCCTGATGGGGTCAAAAAAATGCCTTAATAAAATATATTCCGGATCTAGTCATTCCGGTAACGCAGAAGCGAGACAATTTATGCAGAATAACATTATTTCATTCCGATTTAGCGGAACAAACATTTGGAAATAATTTGATATAAATCACATAAAAATGTTCACTGTTAAATTTTCTTTTAGAAAATTCTCGCTTAGTATGAAATAGCTAAGGTGTAGCCAACAGTATAAATAATTCTAATTATTTGAAAAATCACAACATAGGTATTTGTTTTTTATATCCGCTCTGATAATAGAGAATATGTATTTGCCGAAATGAGAAGATGTTTATTTTAAATTTTCAAATTTGTGCGTTTGTGAAATTTTTTTATCAGGCAATTGCTCAATTGATTATAAATTTAGTTGTTCTTTTATTAATTTTTCTTAGCAGCTGTAGAGTTTGAGACAGCAGTTGCCTGTACAGAAGGGCAATCACTTATCTTTCTATAATCTACCTGGGTAACAATACTAATACAGCGATCAACGTGATAAATTCAAAATATCATTTTCAATTCAATATCAATTCATTTACAATAGCAAGTACAATCTTTTATATTGTAATAAATTCTGAGTTTATATAATCAATAGAGTCAATAAAATTTTGGCGCGTCGGTTACATTTTTTTTTTACCATAGGAACTAAATCACTTTGCAAAAAATACTTTTTCTACGAAAAGCAATACACAATTAGGCTTTGCGGGACGTGAAAACATGTCTTCCTACCACTAAATGACGTCTGATGGAACCGATAATATAGAAGAAGTAAATACGGAAAAGAATGACTAATACCGGATGCAGATATCGTACCAACAGTGATCGGTAACAAGTGCTATTCGACATATTAAGGATTTTTTTCTAAAAATATTCTTATACTTTCATCTTCAACAGGATATTTTAAATGTTCCGGATATAAGAGACCATTCATCTGTATTGCCTATGGTAAATTTGATCCAACTTGCTGAGAAATACCAGACGAATGCCTTAAGAGGGCGTAAGTCTTAGTTGCTTCTTATTCCAACTCGAGGAATTCCGGAGTCCTGAAAAAACTGTTGAGTACTATCTTATTTCACAGACTTTTTCTACGGATTTAAAGGATACTAGTATGATTCAGGAGGATGGGCAGAATCCTAGATGGCTATTTGCTTCATATATATATTTTCAAATGCTGAATAAACTGTATTAATATACTTTTTCTAATGTCTTTGTACTTTTTAAATCAACTTTATAAAATCTCTATTAATCCCTTCAAACATTACTGCCGTTTCTTTTCACAATAACTTGCCATTTAATTTTTTTGTCAACTATTTCAGTCGATAAAATCGTTATTTCTATTTTCAATATTTCTGAATCAAAGGTTTCAAAATTGAAATGGTTACCCAAAATGTTAAGTGCTAACCGTTAACTAATCAGCTAGTTTTCAACTGTCGATAAAATATGTTTTAGACACGTCACTAAATTGCAAATATCTGAGATATCTAAAACCTAATGCACAGATTAAACGTGCCAGACGCAAGTTAGATTGCTTAAATAAAAGTTCAAGCACAGTTTAACAGTACTTCAAAATAAAAACTGTAGATTAATATAACTGAGATATCTTTAATGTTTTTATATTTCTGATTAACAATAAAATATTTGCTTTAGATAAATGGCAAAGTTGTGTTTTAAAACGCAAAAATACTTAAATCCGCGTATTGTTCCATCGATGTCTGCTTTTCATATAAATAAAATTAAAATTATTATTTATTTTTATTTCTGAAATCGACAGTTGGCGATGTCTTCGAGAGACGGCGCGTGACCTCGAATCCGCCATTCTTATTGGCAATCAAAACAGACAGCACACACTGTGCATACAAAGAGATCAGGTCAGCCACTTCCAGACTGGGATGTTTGCTAGTTCGTCTCGGATGGCATTGGCGTCTCAAACATTTCGTCTCATTGCGTGTATTTATTTAATGTTTGTCTACACACCTTGACACCTGCAGCTGACAATGACATCGACCTTGCCGCCTCTTATTGTAGTATGTATCAAATCGATAAAAGCTGTGAAAACATTATGGACCGTATCATTATTTACTCTTTTTTATACCGTTCATTATTTATTTGTCAACTAAAATTCATCCAACTATATCTGTTCAAGTAATAAAACACAAACGCCCTTCAACTGAATAAAAAATAACGTCCTTATGAATGTTTGTTCATGGTTCATGATTCGACTTTTGACATTTTGGCGATTTATTTTGGTATGAGTACTGGTTTACACTAAAGACAAAACCTATTTAACAAATAACGACCAAAAATTACAAGTACTTTTATATCAAACATATTTATTTTCTCTTCTAATTGCTCAGAACCGTCTGTAGTTCAATTCTTAAAACTAAATAAAATTTAACACTTGTCCTGCGGGAATCGTAATGTTACGTCATTGTGTACTCCAGCGGTTATTTGACAGACTCGGAACGTCCCGTGCCTCATATTTTAAATATTTTGACCGCCAACTGTAGTCAAATACTCTTTCTACATATTTATAAGAAAACCAGAAATCTGTCTCGCTCTTTACTTCGTTTATGTCGTCACTCCTCATATCAATTTAGAAGTGTGCTAAAAATATTATATATGTGAACCAAATAGTCTTCCTTGGTTTGATATACTTTTTTTTTCAGTTCCAGTAAACCATTTTAAATACTTTTGTAAGTTTTAAATGAGTTTATTAATGCCGATGAGGATTA
>JAGVSQ010014073.1:0-10792 GCA_022683975.1 Rhyacophila evoluta
GAGTTATTCAGACATATTTTTATTATTATTTTCCATTATTTTTTAATTCTGAATACCAATATAACGGGAAATAGGTAATTACTCCAATTTCATATTGATATGGTTAAACATTAGGCATTCATTCTCTTATAATCTGGTATTCACAGTGTATATTTGTTCTCTCATAAAACATGTAATATATATTGCAAGACCAATATACCACACAGTCCAGATAATCAATTTACTTTACCTTAACTGACATATAATATAGGTTGATACTAATTGATTGTTGAATATTATTTCAATAATAGTTGATCTAAAGTAGGGTAGTGTGGTGTTGTTTTCAGCTCAGCCTCATCAGCGGTGGATCTTTTGAAAGCCGATGCGGAGCTCAGGTGTTTGCGGCAAGAGCCCAATTTCGAGGAAATTTGGTCCGCATAAAAGAACTTAAATTTTCTAAAAAGAAGGTGAGCACCTCAATATTTAATTTAATGTTTGTTGCTCTTGTATCTTGTAATACCACATATTATTACTGATATTCTATTCAAAATAGTGCACTGGAAAATGTGAATTTTTTTTTAAATTACACTTTATAATTTTTTATCACCTTAATGACCAATAAACTTACATAATCGATATATATTTTTGTATTTCAATTATATGCTGTCTTATATGTATTCTTTTCTGATTATTTAATATCAATTTATTTTTATTTCATTATATTTAAATTAATATCATGATTGTTTAAACATGTTTTCTTGTAGGATATCTCCCGTGATGTGATGAAAGAGATGCGTCTGCTGCGTGATTTGCGGCATGACAATATTAACTCTTTCATCGGAGCTTGTTTAGAACCCATGAGGGTGATGTTAGTTACCGACTACTGTGCTAAGGGCAGTTTATATGTAAGATGAAATTATTTTTGAATACTTATTTTGATTCACTTATAACAGTAATTATGTGATGGTGATATGAACAGTATACATTTAAACTCATTTATTATGACCATGTTCATTGTCGCAGCTAAATTACAAATATTACATTTAAATAAAAATTGAGGCATGTATTAAGTAGTATTCAAGAATCCCAAGAAAAAAATATTAAAACAAGCAATGATTGGAAATTTGTAATTTTACATGTTGATTGTTATTTACAATCCAAATTTCAACTCTTGATATCTCGAGGCCTGTATATACTTACAATATTTTGTATCTATAATCATCAAGCAGTGTAAGTTGATAGTATTTATAATTTTAAAAAAATCTGAGATATGTCTCCTCAAATTTTACGCTGGTTTTTATTGTAGCCCAGTTTGAATGTACCAACTGTTAATTATCTATTTGGGTATACTTTTATTTCACATGATATAATATAAATATATTCAATTTTTAATACTTACAAATTTAACTTTAAAATAAAGTGAGCATTTTGTTAGTGTATAGTTATGAATGTAAATAATAATATAAATTTATTCTTTTTAGGATATAATAGAAAATGAAGATATTAAATTAGACAATATGTTTATTGCGTCTCTAGTCCATGATCTCATTAAGGTAAACATTTTTATTTAATATCAAATTATAATTTCAGTAATATTATTTGACGACACAACTAATATTTTATTTTTATTTACAGGGTATGTCTTTTATACATAGCTCACTTATAGGCTGGCACGGCAATCTTAAATCTTCAAATTGTGTTGTTACTTCTCGATGGATGCTACAGGTGATATATTTAAATATATACTCTTGCATAATATCTTATATTACTTAGTTTAAAATCAAAATAATATTGTATCGCATAACATAGATATTGATATGATGTACATTTACTTAATAAAGTATAATAAATTAATCTTTATTCCTTTTTATTATTCAGGTGACAGATTTCGGATTGCATGACCTCAGACATTCGGCAGAAAGTGATTCCATTGGAGATCACCAACATTATCGTAGTAAGCTAAATATCCAAGAAATAATTTATGACTGCTCTTCTAGAATGAGCACTCTTGTCAGAAAATTCAGTGGCAATAAGATAACACTCACAGTACTACATATGCATTTTGAATGTTATACTAATAAGTTGTACAAGAAACAGTACCAGAGTTTCAATATATTTATATAATCAATAACCATTCAGCTTCATTCAAGAAACATAATGTATGTTTCAATGTAGCATTTACGATTTTAATCTCTTAAACTAAGCATTGTGTCAATAGCCATAATATAAAAATTAGGCTACATTCAATCATTCGCTACATAAGTGGGTGTTTTTCATTTAAGATTTCACTTTTTCTCATATGCAAAAATTTCTATTTGTACCATTTCATTTATACAATATAATTACAAAATAAACAAGTTTGTAGTGAATTACATGCTTAAATGAAGTGTAAATGAACAAACGGGTGTTCTTAAATTACTATCAATCTGATGTGGTATATGTACAAACACATCAATTCTTTTTTTTAGATATGCTTAATAGGATTGTTGTCTTATCTACAGGTCTCTTGTGGAAAGCCCCAGAACTGCTACGTGCAAATGGAAATTCCGGTCTGTCATATGGAAGTCAGAAAGCTGACGTGTATGCTTTTGCTATAATAATGTTTGAATTAATTGGAAGGAAGGGCCCCTTTGGACCATGTCCATATGATCCAAAAGGTAAATGAATATCATTTTTTTTTTGTTGCATTTATTACATCTATCACAGTATAAAAAAATAGCTTGATGTTTTATACACTTTGAAATGTTATATCGTTAAAGATCTAAATCTGCATACATCAGTCAGTTTGAATAAAACAGACTTTTACCATAGTTTTAAAATTTTTAGTTTATAAATATATTTCCAAAGCAGTTTTCAAAAAACATAATGATTAATTAATTTTATGTCTTAATCATTTTTAAATTATAATATTACAAATTACAGAAATAATAGAGTTGGTAAAGCGTTATCCGATGGAAGGGGAGGAACCTTTCAGACCAGATCTGCAAACCCTAGATGCAAGAAGTGTAGATGATTTCATTGTCAGTTGTATGAAGGATTGCTGGGCAGAAGAGCCTGACCAAAGACCCGACTTCCATCTCATTAGGGCACGCCTGAAAAAAATGAAAGGTGGAAAGTGAGCATTCGATTTCTATTACTTTTATCACTTTTGAAAAATTTCCTGATCGCGTAAAATAAATGAAATTATTGTATCATTTCCCTAACTTGATAGTGACACATTACCTCATCTTGATTCTAATTTAATTTTCAATTAACTGAGAGTCCTATTAATTTTAAAGTCGTAACTATTCATTGCTTTATCACACTATTGCTCATAATGCAAGTATTGATTTTAATACCTTGGTATTTGCTATCATTTTCTCCTACCTTTTCTAGGTGTACTGATCCTACACGTTTCTTCAAAGTGTCTAATATACTAGATTTTTAATTTTAGTGTGAAAATATAATTATTACCATTGCCACTTTATTTTCAGGACTCGTAATATTATGGATCAGATAATGGACATGATGGAAAAATATGCAAATAATTTAGAAGAGCTTGTCAATGAAAGAACGAGACTATTGTTTGAGGAAAAACAAAAAACTGAAGATTTACTCCATCGAATGCTTCCTCAGTAAGATTCTTATTTATAAAAGTGGATTATTATTGGGAGTAAATATGTTTTAAGCACTCAGCTTTGACATGAAAGTGATGATTTGCCTAACAATATCACATTCGAATTTTGAATATATTGGTTTCACGAGTAAACAAAATAAGTAATTTTCTTATATGTTTGATTCATTTAGTAAGTATGACATATCAATGACTTAATCTGCAAACCAGATAACTCCATCTGTGTAAAATGTTAAGGAACAACAAAAAACTATAATGAATCTGTATGTTGCTGTATAGATTTAGCTGCCGTGTTATGTATTTGACTTTTTTTGTGAATTTTGTGCGTTCTGTGTGTGATAGAAATATTAGAGCTTATTCAGCTTGGCATCAAAATTAGTTTTTCAACTATGGGTGAAGTTAGCTGGTTTGGAGATTAACCAATCGATGGTATATCCAATTTCGTATAATAACTTCAAAAATTTGGTCAGTACTAATAGCAATTGTTTCTTTTCAGACCTGTTGCAAAACGTTTAACCACAGGGCACGGTGTAGAACCAGAGTCATTTGACTCTGTCACAATATATTTTAGTGACATTGTGGGCTTTACACAAATGTCAGCCGAATCCACTCCATTAGAGGTAGTTAATTTTCTGAATGATCTCTATACAGTTTTCGATAAGATTATTAAAGGATATGACGTTTACAAAGTGGAAACAATTGGTGACGCCTACATGGTGGTATGTATTAACCCAACTGTATCAATTACTATAAAAAAATATTTTTTAATGTATCTTGTACTATAAATATATATATTACAGGTGTCTGGACTGCCATTACGGAATGATAACCGACATGTTGGAGAAATAGCATCAATGTCCTTAGATTTACTTGATGCAGCCAAAAAACATAAAATTTCACATCGTCCTAATGAAACATTAAAACTCAGAATTGGTATTCACACAGGTAACAAATCAAGAAATTTCTATTGATGAATAATTTTATTATGATTTCGTTTACTACAATTTTATTGTAAATGTGTTGTGATTCTAATATGCCAGGGTTTGGGCGTGGTCAATGAGAACTGCATTTCAGTTTTTCATATCTTAAAGACTCACACCATAGTTACTGAATTCATATTATTCAACTGAAGACCTACTGTCAACAACTATGTATGATGTGAACGTTTCACCTACATAATAAAATTTGTGAAAAATTTCTGAAATTATAAAAAACCTGGATATGAATTTTCAATCATAGCCCTACTTAATGAAGTGCTGCATGCCACATTTGCTCAATTGGACAGATTTAGGAATTGAACTCATATTCCATGTATTGCTAGGCACACACGCTAACCTTTACGCTACTGTGGAGACATATCTTCTCCAGTAAACTTTACTTTCCTAAAGTTGTGATCTGGAGAAAAATCATTTTGAATTCTCTATATTCCTTCTCAAAAAAAAAGTTTACCCCAACTCAATTATTTGTACTGTAATTACATCTTCTTTCCAATACAAGTTTTATTCATTAATGTTATAGGTCCAGTTGTGGCAGGTGTAGTTGGACTGACAATGCCACGCTATTGCTTATTTGGAGACACTGTCAACACAGCTAGTCGAATGGAGTCCAATGGGGAAGCCTTAAAGATTCACATTTCACCACAATGTCGGGACGCACTTCACATTTTAGAAGGCTATCACACAGTACCTCGAGGGGCTATTAGTATCAAAGGCAAAGGAGAGGTTTGTATTTTACATACTAAATGATTTCGATTCAAAAAAAACATGTCTGTCCGTTAAGACAGTATATTATTGGACAATATGATGAAATTACACACATTATGTGAATAAATTATGCCCCCATAACCTAAGGATTTTTAAGAAACTTAAAATGCAGCACTCTCAAACACTCAAGAGGGATGAGCCATTGGTTGGCAACTGTTGTGAAAAAAACTGCCTAGAGGACCCTTCACATCGCGGAAATCCATATGCTCAATTTCTTAAATGGATATTTTCGCAATGTGGAGACTTATATACCCACTTTTAAATATAGTATTAATCATTGTATCGCAAAATGACTAACATTTTACGCATAGTAAACATTTAAAAACTATATCTTTTATATTTACTTATATACGTAGTACTTTCTTTACTATCCATCTGGTGTTAGTGGAGTCTCGAAGAGAACTGCGGGAAAAAGAGAAAGAGCTCCATCGTGCGTCGCTTCTTAACTGTTGTCGTAATATTGTTGACACTGCGCCTCGGTGCATCAGCTGTGTTTGTTATTATTGAATGTTGTTGCACTTGTCAGCGATATGCATGAAAGTTCACTTGTGTTTACATTACTAGGTGTCAAATAGTTTATTGCACTGTCCGAATGAAATCAATTTATGTACGCCACACATCAAAGGAACTTTTTTGTATTATTTTTCAAATTACAAAATATTATAATAACTGCCATATTTACCCCTGTATTATGACTTTTTTGAATATGTTTTCTACATTTTGGTCATCATTTTCTAGGTTGAAACATATTGGTTAGAAGGTGCTAACGAAAAGGCTATTCAAAGACGAGCAGTAGATTTGGGTGAACTTCCACCTTTATTTTGTCGGCCATGCAGGAGTCCCAAAATGACCGACTCTCGCCAAGCATCCATCTATGGAATGACAGGTATTGCATTGATGACCTGTTTTCTGATATAAATTTATTTTTAATTTATTCTAGTTGTAATAATTGTGTGCGACGACACCAAACTCCAACATTGGTCCGGTACATATTTTTAACCTCGAGTCATATGTAAGTTTGTGTTATATTGAATATTGAAAAATCACCATAAACAAGTTTTATTTGAAGGTTTGGGTAGCCGTCGACATTCTGGCTTCCGAGGATTGCTTGATGGAGGTAGCAGTGCATCTTTAGGACGTTCTAGCCCTCGCTTGGATCCTGAACTTCATTATAAAAACAGGTAATTTCACGTTTCATATCAGCCTCTTACCTTGCGAGGATGGGAAAAAATTATACGAGCTATTTTATACAATATGCAAATTATCACCAAAATTGCAGGAACATGAGTTTTAATTTTTTGTAATCTCTTTCATCAATGGAAGATTTTTGTATAAACACGTAAGTCGTATATATTTTATTAAGACATGGGTAGGTAAACACAAAAATGCGCCAAATGATAACAAGAAATTACAAAAAATATATTTATGCTTTACAAAGTGACTTAAACCGACAAATCAAGTTACATCTTCCTGCAATATTGGCGATGAAATATCTTTAATTTTTCATCCAAGAATTATTTATGTACAGATTCTCTTGTTGCATAACATGAACTAGCCGGTAAGACCACTTATTTCTACATTAAGGTTTTTTTGTGTTTTTATCTTTAGTACTTGTGTAAAATTTTCAGGAACTACCAAAAACAGCATGAACACGTATGTTACTGTTTGGAGTTGGCTGGCGCATGAGGGCGATTTTAAATATTTCAATTTGTTTATGAATGTTGTGCGTTCTATGCGCGATATAATAATTTAAGCTGAATTAATTATTAATTACTATTAAATTAAATGGCATCAAAATTTTTTGTCCGTGGATAGAGTTGACTGATTTGTAAATTAAGCCATCGATATACATGTAATCGGCCTTAATTTAGGCTTATCATACTAAGAAAAATACTTTTTATTTATTCATAGGAGAATACTGAGTTCAATAGCATCATCGGCCGAAGAAAAGGACCTACGTCTTGGCGTCCGAATGGAAGTTCCTGGAGGCGGCGGAATGCGAGAGGCTCACTCTCTGGACATGCTTCGACTTGAACCACCTACCTTACGCCCGCGGAAAACTTCACGGTCTCTCGATCGTTGCAATTCACCCAGCTTATCCAGTCCTCCTACGGCAGTATCCGTCATTTCCAGTAAACATAATAATAAGAACTTCATTAATGGAAAAGCTGCTGTCATGTCTTTGGATCCAAATGATAGCACAGAAACCGGTGGTGGAATAGCCCCGGAAGCTTGTCCTCTATTGCAGAAAAATAGTTTATTAGGCACTCCTGAACCAGCTGACACTAAACGACACGAAACTAACAGTGTAACTTTTCCAAGTAAAAAATGGAGGTCGCTGGAGGCTTTGGGAGAACCCGAAGCGACAGGACCGGACCGAAAAGTTCCACGATCCTCACTGCGCTTGTGGTTCATGGGAATTTTTAATGCCAGCGGAATTCGCACTAGTGACAGTTCATTACGCAAAGGTATGCCTCTGTTGGACAGGGAATCCGTAGTATAATAGATGTGTTTTGACATTTTTGTATATTGTTTAAATGTTTATATTATTTTGTAAAAACAGAGGAACTGTGATACTTCCGAACAGACCGCAAATAGATTCCAACTTATATCCACCAAACCATAATGAATTATAACATGTGTAATATATTTTCTAAAACTTACATTTTATCTGTTCAACTATCAAATTTAATATGCAAAAAATATTGTACTAGTAAAAATATTACTATTGCTCCATTAGAAATCTGTACATTTCCATAAAAAGGTTTTGGCCCACTTAATCTGTGTTAATTTTTGTAATTGTGCTAATTGATTTGTCATAATCAACTTCCGATAACATGCTTGTGGCAAAAACAGGCTGAATATGTTAAAAGCTAGAACCTAGATCATCAGTTACTTTGTATATGGAAGTGTCCTAATTACAAACAATTTTGGTTCAACATCAGCACTGTCATTTGATAGTTATTACATATCAAAAAAACACTCTTTAAAGAGTCTTAAAGCTTATATATCTAAAAAAATATAATCCTTGGTGGAAGCCATTATATAAAAATAATAACTTAGAACTCTTCTTTCATTTACTCTTTATGGATATGTATATCAAAACCAATTCTATCTATCTAAATTATGGTTAATAGATTGAATGAGACAGGTATCGACAAAGCTGGTCTTCATGTGTAAATATGATATATGTGAAAAACTATAAAGCAAATAGGTTATTATTTCAATGATTATAAACTTAAATAAACTGCCAAACTGTTTCACAGATTGTTAAGTCTGGCACAACGAAACTCGTGTGTGATTTCCGTTAGACCAAACAATATTGACTAACATAAAAAATAGATCATTGGTTCATGAAATATTTGTATATTGTCAGCACAGAAGATGGTATTCCTCTTATTCATTTATTTTATAAAAAATGAAACTCATCTAGTTGTTCCTTCCTCCCGAAGGGATGAAATCGAAAGTCATAAATAATAAATTATTAAAATATCATGAGTCACAAAATATTTTAAGTTATATTAGGTACCTGTATTAAGTGTTAGTGATGTGAATTTATTGTTATCGATAAAATGAAATATTTAAATAGAAAAAAAAACTTGAAAATGCAAAAAAACAATACAAATAATTTATAGTGCCATAAAAGTTTATGTCCTGAAATATTTTAGTACAATTGAGTCACATATTTGCACATAGCTATGTATTCTAAGTGTTTTTGTGTAATAATTGTCTATCTAATGTAACAGATTCGATGTTAGGTTTCAATCGATGTCAACTGATTGTCTTTTTTTATTTTAGTGTATATGAACATATTATACTATAGTAAACACTATCTGAGTTGCAACGTCTGTGTATACTGAGTGATTTGACTAGTTTATTTTTCATTGGAAATGGAAAATTGAATGGCTGTGAAAATATTATATACATTTATATATCAGTTGTAAATATTATCAATGACAACACATAGTATGTCATGTGTACCAGCATTCTAGTATTTTATTTTTGCTATTTTTGTGTTGAGAATATTTTTTATATAAACATATGAGGATTACCCCGGAGGCCGGGACACCATATTTCTTTTGAAGCCATTAATAAACTGATACGAAACAGTTTTACAGCCATATAATTTTATTAATACGATTATAAATAATATTATTTTATCAGACCATCGATAGATTTCCAGTTGTAAAATTGATGTGTGCCACATCATCTCGATGTACGAGTTGTTTTCAGAGTGTGTCCATGTGCTTTGTTATTGTGGTCCAAATTCAAAGAAAAATATTATGTAAATATACATTTTAGTATAATGTTGTTTCTATGATGCAACAAAATACATTATATTGAGATCATTCGTTCATTTGTTTTTATTTGCACAATTTTCAACATATTTTAATACATATCCCCAAATTCGTACAATAGAAACCATAAGACCAACTAAAGTATCAAAATAATAAACTAAGAGTCAAAACAGACAGACCATTTACATATTTGTCTATCCTCAAATGGCATATGTGAATTCTCATCAAAGCATTTATGTGAAACTTGTGTGCTCTAAGAAAGAATTCTCCAAAACCTCACCACAAATTTGTGATTACAGTACAGTGTGGTTAGTATTTTTTCCTTTAGCATGAATTGTATAACATAAATTGTAAACTTTCTAATATTATTCAAACTATAGTGTAGCATGTCCACAACCAAAGCTAGTATATGGAATATTGGATTTTTAGGGCCAAATAGTATACATATAACATAGATTGAGAAATAGCAATGTTGTGAATAAATATTACAGATACTTAGCATTGAAAATATTGGTAAATATAGAGTAACATGATACATTCATTATAACTTATGAATTTTTACAATCAACCTAATATATTAAAATGAAAACACAAGTTTGTGTCTAACTAGCATTTCCATGAGTTTTACATTGAATTACTTTTCATTGGTGAAAACGGAATATTAAAGAGCAATGGAATTAATCATTTCAAATGGTATATGAAATCTAAATTTGAATTATTATTAAAAAAAAACTTTTATTTAATTTTTCCGTAAAAGCAACTCTTGTCTACTAATGTCTCATTTAAGAACATTTACTATAATTATATCAAACTACGCAATAGACAAGTACCATAATGGAGTTACTTAAAGAAAAAAATGTAATATATAAATGTGTAGCTGAAATAATTATCAGAATAATGTAACATACATTTTTTACCTGCCATATTTTAAGTGGTATATTTTACAAAAAGAAACAAAACATATGTCTACATTATATTATAAGGTATTTTTGGGGCATATGGGCCCCATATCTGAAGTAGACATAGCTAAACAACGGATATACTATTAAATATTCTGGACATGAATTGAATCATTTAAAATGACTCAGTATGTTATATGTTCGCTTACCGCCCACATATAATGTAGCCTGAAGATGCCG
>JAGVSQ010014074.1:0-10792 GCA_022683975.1 Rhyacophila evoluta
ATATACATTATCAGAATAGGGTCTGTCTAACTTACTTGGTAGACACTCTCTCTTTTCTTCTGTATATATATATTTGTTGTAATTCTTTCTTTATTCTTTTTTTATAATTTCGTCATAGCTATATGTATATCGTGCTATCAACGTAATAAACTTGTTGCAACATGTACAAAATAAATAAATAAAAATCATCATAAAATATGAATAAATATATATATTTTTTTAAATATTTATTTATTAAAATGGGACATTTTATTAATGTAAAATTGTGGAGCCATTATTGTATCAAAGAAAATCTAAGGTCTCAAACAGTCAAGTTTTTTATATTGTTAAGTTTCATTTCAAAGTCCTACAAGAATTTTCGACAGTCACTTGAAATAACAGACTATATTAATATTTAGTACTATTTATGTTTTTCTTCTAACTAAATAACAAAACGTGCCTATTGTATAAAAATAAGTTGTAATTGTATCTTCCTATAGGTTTACATTACTCTGGAAGTAGGGACGATGTGATATCAATTGTATGATACACTGAAACGTGACCATTAAAAAATATATTTATGAAGTGTCATGAATAAGATTTTATTTATTAACATGTTTAATTTCATGACTTATAATACACAAATTAAAAATAGCCATGCTATAATTTGCAATATTTAAAACCACTTCAATATTTTTATAGCTTCTTATCCACTAAACTACGCGTATTTTCCGAATTTAATTATACCCAAGTGTTCATCAATTTCTTTCATGTGCGCCCTAATTTCTATCTAAGTATTTATTATCAACATAATTATATAATGTGTCTCCCTTGTAGCCAAGAGATTAGCGTGTACGCCTTGCATCTTGGAAATACGGTTCGATTTTCCACATCTACCAGATTTTTACAAACCCAAATATTCAGAACTGGATGCTCACTAAGCTAAGCAATTGTCTTATAATCAATTCTTATGAAAAATAATCTGATGTCTTCATATTGCGGAGATCCATATAGTCCACTTTCAGAGCGTACATCTTCACATTATCTAGATCCACGTGCTCAACATTCGAATATGGTAATATATATAAATAATGTGTTTTATGAAGGCTTTTTACGAGATAAACCGATTAAGAAAAGTCTCTACGACGTGATTCAACGTCATAAGCTGCTATTCAGAATGTAAGAAGTGTCCCAGCAAAAGTTTTCCAAGACCAAAGTCAGCGTGCAAGAGAGTATGCGTGACCTCTATTCTAACTGGGATCTGTCAATATCAAGACGTGCAAGACCAAGAATAGACCTTATCACCAGCACTAAAGTTTCTCCATTTTTATAAGAGCCAAATAATTATTCTTCATATGAAACAAGTCGCAATGGTCCAATGAATTGTATGACTGGCTTAAGAAGCAATTTCATTTCGACCGATATTTGAGGACACCTCCAGAGGATGTAAAACTTTTGTTGAAGACCATAAACATGGAGACAAAGAAGTGGTTGTTATTACATGAATGTTTCATAAAATCGCAATATCTCTATGTCTATCATGTTGGGGTTGCTTACTAACATTGATTAATAACATTGGACGTGCAAATTCATTTCGATTGTTGTAATGATTGGACGTACATAAAATGTATATCAAATTGCCACATAAGCAAATAAGAAATTTGGATGATGCTGTAGTAAATATGATAATTGTTAAATATATTGTTCTACTAATTTGGTCATCCTTGACTAATTTACCTGCCAAACATTGTTAGAAATACCATTCGAATTAGATATGAAAAATCTTAAAAATAATCTGTAACAAATTTGCAATGTAAGTAAATATATCTGTATTGTTTTGTAAGAGAAATCTCTCTAACATAATCCAAATTAGGCGACGCTGTTGGGATCACCTAGTCATCATTGTTGTTATGTCTAATGTATTGAAATTTATTAGAAAAATACGCCTACACAGAAATAACCTTATATAGATGCTGTTTTATCAGTGATTAATAATATGCAATTAATCTAATGAAACATTATATGTACTAATTGTCATATTTTGAAATACAAAAACTAGGATGCACAGTATTATTTTTTGACGTGAAATTTAAATTCTGCTTTCACCTTTTCAAATTGCTAACAATAGATGGCGCTTGATGCATACTCATTTGATTAATACATTTGATATTTCTAAAGATAAAATTAATCTTAATTAATCTTAATTTCGTATGTATTATGGGTGCGGGACTTTGTAATACAGTGGCATTTTTATCTACCGTTTTTCAAGGGACAGAAAAATAAAAACGGCAGATGCGGAAACACGGTGAATTCGAGTCAAAGTTAGAAAAATACGGGGAAAAAATGAATGACCAAATTATATGTATACCACCTCCGGGTAGCGTAGTTGGTAGCGTGCGCGCCTAGCAATCCGGGGAATACGGGCTCAATTCCCCATCTGTCGATTTTTAGAAATCCAAAGATGCAGGACTGGATGCCTATTGAGTTGAGCAATTGTCTGACAAACAATTCTCGTGAAAAATTGCTTGTCGAGACGTCTTCATATTGCTGAGATCCATATACTCTACTTTTCGAATCGATATCTTCACACTGTATAGATTCATATGCTCCACTTTGAGAGCGAACATGGTATAAAAAAATTAACGAATTGACAAATGTGTGACAAAAACGAAAGATCGGATAAAAATTGTGACGCGACAGCAATAGCGGGTAAATGGAGTTGTACGTGCTTCTGAGCGGGATGAAAAATAGTCAACAAAAACGGAAAATCAATGATGATTATTTATTATTGATTTTTGGTGGTGTTTTTGGCCGGGATCATTAAATACAAACGTTAGATCGGGGTTTCACTTACTTTAAATCATTTCGAAAGTATGTATTTAAAAAAAAAATTAAGTTTCGTTTTTTTAACCAAATAAGAAATATGTAGACATTGAAAGATACTATCATGTAGACGTGAGCCAAGCAGGAAAAGGGTTAACATAAATAATATTCATACAACTTACAATAAGCGGTGTTGGATAAATCTTTTTCTTAAAGCACGTCCACTTAGAAGATGGAGTGTATTAATCTCCATAATGTGGAGATTTATTTTGACAGATTGTATTTCATAATAATAATTGATTCTTAGACGATCGCTCAAACCGTCGTGGATCCTCTTTATTCTGCATTTTAATAACTATTTTTTATATTTTATATAACTATTCTATAATTTTAATTTCACCACATTTGAGTGCGTGGTAAACTAAGTCTTGGGAGATTTCTATTTACTCTCCGGTATGTAATAAAATAGATCGCTTCTCGATATCAGAGCTCTGACACAAGCCTAATTAAAACCAGATGTAAGGACGGGGCGGGTGGATGGCTGGCACATTTAGCAGTGACTAAATCAGCTCTAAATATTACAGCCTTACCATCTTGGTTTTATTGAGAATTAATAATTAATCCAACAATTATTGTCAAACGACCGCTCATCTTATATACCAACGGCTCACAACCTTTATAAGACTGTGGCTCTCTTTTGATTAAAAAAAATGAGGGGCCTCATCTGATTCGTTCAGTCTCGCCCTATCTTGAGATTTCTTCTTTCGTACATTTTTCCAGATTTTTTTCGTTTGTAATTTCTACTTTCGTACCCAGTAGGTAGCGTAATGTATATTGTCTGTTTCTCCTCTAGAGTTTGTTATACCTCTACGAAAAGTAATTTTTGTTCTGTGGAGGGCACTCCTGGGGAGTCAGATACCCGGTTGAGAATCGCTGCTATAGACTTGCATTTTTTTAATATTAAAAATTGACATGCAGCTGTGGGATTTAAGTCCGTGACCTCCAATACCAAATCGCATGCATTTACCAATCGACAATCGAGGTGACATCAAAATAACACACCATAACTTATTATCTACAATCTAAATATTAATATAACATTGTAAATTATTATCCTTAGTGTCCTTGGCTACAGTAAATATTATTATTAAATAATACGTACAAAACTAATAAAATTATGTTAAATATAATAGTTGAATGTCACACAGTTGTGAAGTCACAAAGTTCTTCCGGTGTTGTGATTTTTTATTATGATTTATTTTTTTACTGAGCACCATATGAAGTGATGTTCAAAATGGAGATAGATAACATCTCGTCTGTTGGTTGTGGAGGTGTTGCACAACACACACGCAAATTTAATAATATAATAATTGGCAAATGGACAGGAAACAATAAAGTGTTCAATAGAAAGCAGACCGGATATACTAGGTTATAAAGGTAAGTAATAAATATGAAATTCCGTTAACTTTCTACTTACTTTGGGACAAAAAACGTCACTTAATTATGTTTATTTTATTTTTTCTGTCTATTTTTTATCTTCACGGGAAATCAACACATTATTATAATAAAACAATATTATTTATATTGTGCGGATTTTGCGAATAAGAACTATAATAATATAATTTAACAAGCTTCCTATAGCTTGAAAGTTTTCATTTTGTCAAATCTATTGATAAAACTGTTGGAAATATTATATAATCTACTCATAAACTATAGGATTCTTAAAGGTGAGCTGGGGAATTTAGTAAGACTTTGTTTGCCATGAAATTGTTACTAATACGAAAGTTTTAGAGACATGAGTATGATTTCATTGTATTTTAAATACGTTTGAAAGATTTTCCCCCAATATTTCACACTAATTAGACTAACTAACTTAGAGATTGCAAGTTTTCAGAAAAAAAATCGGAATCCGAATTTCAACATTTTCGGAATTCGATTTTTTCGAAATTAGATTCAGAAGCAGTGGCGACTTGCGTATAGGCACTGTGGAACTGCAGCACTCCATATTTCTACTTGATAGTATCAATAAGTTCTTCTTTCTTTAATTCTTTTTTTATACATGTAGAATATATTATAATCCTTAAGCTTATGTCAATTGCCATCCCCGAGTTTATGAAAAAGATTTAAAAATCTTTGTGTGGAGCTGTGCGCTTCACAGTTCTAGTTGCGTGGTGTTTGACTATTATGCACATGCACACATAGGAATCTGCACGCGAGGCTGCAAGAAAGAAAGAGTACTGTCGCTCCCTCAGTGCCAACTGCGGCGTGCTGGTGGAAGGTAGTTTATTATACTCCGAGTGCGTTGTGCTTAAAAACCGAATAACATATTCTTGAATGTGATCTGGAGCAGCACCTCCACTAATTTTAGCTATGAGCCACCACCTTCAGACAGTATGGTTTCCCGTTTTTTAGCGCTAAAGAGTTTGAGAGTCTTGTTGATCATTTTTGTGATGATGTTGAAAGCTTTAAATAAAACAATTGAATTAAAAATAGCAGTTAAAATGATATGTAAATTTTACTTTGCTTTTGTTTATTGTTTGGGAAGAGTTCTTCTGACAAACATATACAAACATACATTTTTGTTATACAGTATATATGGAAATCTAGTGAGAAGGAGAGAAGCACTATAAGGGATTGTAAAACGAAATTCGGAATTCTGGATTTTTTTCTTGTTTTTGAATTTTGAATTACGAAACACATTAAAGACTCCGCAAAGTCTACTATGGAGAAAAAAAATCATTATCGTACCACAAAACAAGTCATCCTAAATTATCAAATGTCAC
Source organism: Rhyacophila evoluta (assembly GCA_022683975.1). Classification (NCBI taxonomy): domain Eukaryota; kingdom Metazoa; phylum Arthropoda; class Insecta; order Trichoptera; family Rhyacophilidae; genus Rhyacophila; species Rhyacophila evoluta. The sequence continues at coordinate 5,586 of JAGVSQ010014074.1, forward strand.
TATATTAAAATACGATGGCTTATCTCACATACTCATATACTTAATACTCATATTTTTTTACTAACCATCTCTTACCAGAAGGCGAAACCCATGGGAATCCACAATATGAAATCATGACGGATCGTTTTTCACGAGTTTTAATAATCGTCAGCCAATTGATGTTATAGTCGTGTAAAGGAGTTATACATACAACTACGGGATTTGAATCTGCAGCCGTGCTTTGAATCTCGCACACTTATCAACTTAGCCAACGAAGAGACATAATTTATTTTAAATTGTTTTCCAATTCATTAACTATAATAAAAATACAATCAATAATACGGATATAGAATATTACCCAGCTTAAAATACTAGTATTACATATTTAAATAAATCAAATCGAAAAATTGATGTTTGTAAGTTAATTGTCAGAGGTCTGAGACTCTAAGAAGTGGGCCAAGTTCACTTGAATGACCCGAAGGTCCAAACAACAATATTATCTTTCGAACAAATCTTGTATGGCTCCATATAAGGTACAGAAAACGTTAAATATATGAAAATTCTCTCTAGTAATTTATATTGACAAATTGTTAGTAATAATTTCTTGTATATTACAGACATTTCTTGTCGGGAATTTTATGAATTATTTATGATACAAAATAAATAATATTTAAGTATCCATATTTATTAATAATTTTATTTATTATACCAGGGGCCACATCTTCTGCTTGCTCTTCTAGACAAATTATGCTGCAAATAAAGACTCATTTGTATAAAATATAGTGTGTTTATTGTAACTATGTATAAATAGTCATACATACAATTCTCGTGAAAAGGGTAGTCTTCACATTGTGGAGATTTCTACGTTCCTTATTCGGATCAAATACCATTACAGTTATATGATATATATCTTATATAGTAATAGTAGCGTGGAAATTATCCTGCGTGTCTAGCAATTCGGGGAATGCGGGTTCGATTTCCACATCTGTCGGATTTTAAAAAAAATCCAAAAATGCTGAAGTGGGTACCTATTGGGTTGAGAAATTATCTGACACACAGTTCTCGTGAAAAAATAATCTGCCAAGACATCTTCACTTTGTAGAAATTCATTTTTGGAGTGGATCTCTTCACACTGTGTAGATCCATATAGTCCATTTGGCAGCAAACATAGTAAAAGAGGAAGAATAATAATATACACATAATTATTTCAAATATATTAATGTTTATTATACAGCCCGAAAACACCAAAAGCCTGAGTCGTATTTTTTTAGCATATTCACACCGAAAGTGGAGCATATGGAGCATAACGGTGCAAAGAAATTCCAGATGACCATTACATGGTATATGGATATCACTATTGGCAAAACTTACTTTTCACAAATTTTATTACGACAATCAGTCAATCGCTCGACCCATTGAACATCTGTTTCGCATCTTTATTTTTGTTAAATCCCGTTGCAGTGGAATTTGAACACGCAATTTTTAGCTCCGACACGTGCACAATAATCCCTCGGCTAACCCGAGAAATCGAGAACATCAGCTGTTTTTCATTCCTAAATGCAGAACTATCCTGCCAGCAGTTATGCCAATGCGTAGAGCAATGGCGATGTTTAACGAGAAGCCTCGAATATTGATATTTTCCACTTATGCGAGAATGAGTTTAGATGTATGCTATTGTATACATTATTAGAATAAGTTCTGTCTAACTTACTTGGTAGACACTCCTCCCTTCTGTATTTTTTTTAATTCTCTCTATTCTTTTTAAGCTTTTTACAATATTGGCTTTGGTTTTTTATGTGTATATAATCATATTTATGTCGTGTTGTAAATATTATAATTTATAATATTACAACATGTACAAAAAAAAAATGCACGAGATGTTATTTTATTACAGTAAAACAGTCGATTTTGGATAAAATGTCAGTTAATGAATATTTCCAGACGTATCTATGCATTATGTTTGACAAAACAAGAGGTATCAAATTATACATTCTCTTTATAAATGTCAGATCTACGACATTTTAACTACAACTATGTCTATATGCTACATCTTAGAGTGTAAACTTTGATAAGTATCTACGATGTTCCACTTTGGTGATTACTGGTGTATGCAAAACACAGCGGTAAACGAGTGGCAAAACAAGCCGTTTTTTTGTTCGTAATCGGGAGGTTTTTTCTCTGCTTGTTATTTTTTTATTTTTCTTTGCGGTAGTCGATAAAATTATATTATGAATTTAATATTTATATTTAACCGCTAAGAAAATAGCCTACAGTGTACATCAATAGTTGTGCTCGACAGTTATTAGAATAAGATACTATTTACAAGTATATTAAAAGAATCAAATAATTTAAAAGGAACTAAGCCGAATTATCTTTTTGCACGGTGTTTTTTTACACGGTTTCAGAATAACACGGTGCTAAATTTCTTTTTTTGCTTAATTCCAGTAAACCTGAAAATTTCTCACGAGTTGCGTAAGGGAATGCAGGTTCGTTTCCCATATTATTTTTTTAACCATGGTCGCTCCCAAAGTGGAGCATATGGATCTACACAGTATGAAGATATCCACTTCGAGTGGAGTATATGGATCTCCGTAATGTGAAAACGTCTTGACAGATTATTTTTCACGAGAATCATTTGTCAAACAATTGCTCAGCCCAATGGAAATCCAGTCCTGCATATTTAGATTTTTAAAATCCAACAACAGATGAGGATTCGAACCCGCATTCTCCGGATTGCTAGGCGCACATGCTAACAACTACGCTAACCGGGGAGACAATTGCCACATTACCATATTTGCCGGATTTAATGAATCCGAAAATACAGGACTGGATGCCCTTTGGGTTGAAGAATTGTCTGACAAGCAATCCTTGTGAAAAAATAATCTTCATATTACAGATATCCATATATTCTACTTTCGGATTGGATTTACTCACACTGTGAAGATCCATATGCTCCACTTTGGGAGCGAACGTGGTATAAAAAATAGATTCCTTCTTTCTGATGATTTTGGTGAATGACTATGACAATGAAGAGTACGTCTGTTTGCTGATGATTGTCCAGAAAAAGAAATATTGTCAATTGTGGTTAGTTTAAAACACATTAAAGGTTTTGCTATGTATTTGCCTTTGTTCAAGGTTGCTCTAAATATCTTGTGAATCTATACAATATGCAAACTTATCTTGGTCGATTGTTTTTCAAGGAGATAAGCCAATCACTCAAACCATTGAATATGCACAGTGCCGCACCGTGGATAGGAGGTGCCTTTATTGGTAAAGTTTTTTGAACTATCTGTTTATACATTTACAGTGATTTATACCTTGGACACTTTTAACTTTCTAGCTGTTTTTAAGTAGCATTCAAGTATTAAAAAATCTGTTATTTTGTTATAGCGATCTTGTTTAATTGAGAAAATATCATAGAAAGTAGAAATTTATTTCATTTTTATTATAAACTAGCACCCATCATTTTCAAGCGCCTCTGTGCGGTGCACAATCTGTATATTAGCACGGCGCGACTGTGTGTGTGTTTGGACAAAAGCAATTACACATTTTAATGATATAATTACGTCCTAGAGGGAAGACAGGAAGCATTCTCGGCGGTTGAATGCGGTGCTCAGTGTATGAATGATATATGCCATGGAATGTAGTTTCTCTGTTTTCGCACAATCTAAATATTAGCACGACGCGGCCCTGGATATGCAGTCCTGGATTTAAAAAATAAATAAAGAACATTTAATTCCGGGATTTGAATCACCAACGTCGAATTGGTTTTTACATTACGGATAGTAAAAAATATTTCATCACCGCAGATATTAAAATGCAAACGAACGCGAAGGTATTTGCGGGTTGGTCACTTTTGGTACACCGCAAGGAGTTACGTTACGGAAACTTTGGATCCAGAATACAGTAAAGAATCCACACCACAGACTTAGAATTTATCCATCAGGGATGTTTTAGAGCAGGGATTCCCAAACTATATTCCACGGAAAGTTAATAAGTGTCCAGCGAAAAGCGGCAGATGGCGCATATTGGACTACACAGTTTGAAGATATCCGCTCCGAAAGTTGAGTATTATATATGAATTCGCTTATACTTTGACAGATTATTTTTCACGAGATTTGGTTACAATGCAATTTCTCAACGCAACATGCATCCAGCCATGGATTTTTCTGATATTAAAAAGCCCGGTAAATGTGGGAATCGAACCCGCACTCCCCGAATGCAAGGCGTGTACGCTAACTAATACGCTAATAACGTTACTAAAGACTAAATAAATAGTTAATGTTTTTTTCTTATTTTTTTATATTTGATTGATTATGTGCTATTTACCTACCCTACAAAATGAACAAGTTTGGTTAAAATTTTGAGATTTTCGAAGTGTCCCATCTCAGGAAAAGTTTGGGAAATCCTGTTTTAGACAACTAGTATTAAAAACAGTAGAAATATCACTTTAAACTATAGGGAATTAAATATATTGTCAGCTTTAACGAACTTCATTTTATCATACGAGAAATGGTACCAACTTATGGTCATATACGTAGAGTAAAATATATACAACATATTCCCAAACCTTTTTGTGCCGCGGCCCCCCAAATAAGATAACAATACTCCGCGTCTCCCGATAGTTAGTTGTGAAAAAAGGAGTAAACGTAATTTGTCATAAAATCATAATTTTGAGAAAGCAATGATCTAGTTTATACTTTGCATATCGATACTCAAACCATTGTTTTGAAATATGACCGTTTGCCAACGTGTTCGCATTACCATTGGCAGATTACTTCTGCACTTTGTAATAAAAAACGGTCAATATATCCGTTTCCTCTGGTTGATGAATCGAGGTGGACTCCACCTCTTGGGTACCTCATCTGATGATGACCGGGACACGCAATATTTTTGTGCCATCTTATACTCGTAACTGAGTTATTTACTGTAAGATAAAAGTATAGCTTTATTCAAGAAAGGGATACTATGTTTTATTTACTGTGAATCAAATATCGTCACAGTGAAACGAAAAATGACCAACCATCAAATTGAAAGTTTTGATATAATGAATATTTTTTTATTGTAATTTTTAATAAATGCAACAAATCTCTATGCAATAATCAATGTTTTTTTTCAATAACTATGGTTCTAATTAAAATTTTTGACTGTTGGTGCTTGACGGAAATTGATGTTAAATTCTAAATTATTTAAAACTGGTAAACTTCTATATGTGAGATCACTGTTAG
>JAGVSQ010014075.1:0-10791 GCA_022683975.1 Rhyacophila evoluta
ATTTTCGACTGATGGTGCTTGATGGAAATTGATTTTAAATTCTAAATTATTCATTCACATATGGAAGTTTACCAGCTTTGAATAATTTAGAATTTATAATTATTTCTTTTCATAAGAAGGCAGTGAAAAGTCCATCTCACGTGTCCTTTGAAGTTATTGGCATCAGTATACTTTGGTTAGGTGGATTAGCATGCTCAAATTCATACATGTGTAATCACACATCACTCCTCAAATTGACATCATCCGAGAAGGCATCAGAGAAATTATACTGACTAAGTAATGCTACTATGTATTACAGATATTTCAGATTCGATTAATAAAATTTACTTGATCAAATATTTATCATTGATTTAGTAGAATACTAAAAAAATTTACTAAATGTGCTTATCAACTAAACCACTGTAGACGACTAGAGATGTAGCAGTATATTAGAATAATGTTTTTTTGTCTTTTGTTTTGATAATACAATGTTTATTGAATTCGATGCTCGTTTTTTTCAGACAAATTATGCCAGCGAGCTAAACAATCTGTTTGCGAAAATAGATGATAGAAGAAGAGTAAGTATGATATTTTCATTATTATATTGCTGATGGTTTTACGACTGGAAAACTATCAATGATTATCTATTTACTATTATATATACTATACTATTATATACTATTATATAATGTTGTAAAATGATGTTCCACTGAGGACGATAATTACCCCACTTCTGTTCTACGACACTATTTTATCCGATTAGTTTGAAGAAAAGACCGGTCAGGTAAGGACGTTCTTAGGGTATCCGCTACAAATGACTGATTCTATTTCACTGTCATTTTTATTATTGTCGCTTCATGTCCAGTTATTGTAGACAAAGTCATATTACCGTATCCTCAATTCTTTAGAAGGATCTGATATCAAAGCTTGTTCCTGAACAATTAGTGGATTCAATACTTTAAAATAAATGCATCGATTTTAGTTCCATACGACATTAAGTAACACAAACTCACCCAACTAAATTTAAATAAAGTGAAGGAATCATTTAACAGCTGTCTGTACACATAAAACATATTTATTACTGTTTATTGTACAACTCTTTCACTGGAGCCCTGTGTATTTAATTTCAACTGTATAAATGATGAGGTAAATTGTTTTCAGAAACGTGATGTTCCGGACTATCTCTGTGGCAAAATTAGCTTTGAAATCTTAAGTGAACCAGTTATCACTCCAAGTGGAATCACATACGAGCGTAAAGATATCGAGGAGCATCTTCAGGTAATGAATTATTACTCCGAGTCGAAGCATGTGTACCTACACAAACTTTCTTTTAAAGATTTTTTAATGAGGCTATTATTAATTATTTAATAATTAATAATAAGTAATAACTAAACCTCACCTTAAACCTAAAACCTAAAAAATATCAATAATATATTAATCATTATACAAATTATTTATATTTTTAATGTATATTTAAAGCACGTCGACCTCTCTACATCCATAATATTTCATTTATTAAGTTATTCAGTTTTAAGTTCATAGTAATATTATAAAAATGTTATCCTAGAGTGATGTTATATATTTCTGCATATTGATGGCTTAATCTGCAAACCAGTTGACTCCACCAATGGCCTAAAAACTGATTTTGTTGCCATTTTATTCAGCTTTAATTTTTCTATCGCACACACAAAATTTACAAAAAATTGAAATATGTAAAATCACCCGCACACGCCAGCCAACTCCATGCAGTGACATACACATTCGCTGAAGTTTTTTGTTGTTCCTGAACATTTACGCAAATGGAGTTGGTTGGTTTGCAGATTAAGCCATCGATATGTCGTTGCCTAGTTTTTTATCTCTGTTTAAAATCATTGACAATCCCCAATTAATTTAATCTTTTACTTTTATAACAGCAATTACAACAATTTATTAGCCACAAACCACAATATATTAATGATAAAGGTCAGATATTACTTTTTAAAATCCGTTAAACTGGTCGGCAATTACAAAAAAAGACTATATTTAAAACTACCAGTGTTTTGAAATATGTGTACCAAGTGAATGAAACCAATGTCACATAAATAAAATAAATATATATTTATGGTCTTGTCTTTTCGTTCTTTTTGCAGAGGGTCGGCCATTTCGATCCGGTGACTCGCGTGAAGTTAACGGCGGACCAGCTCATTCCCAATTTCACCATGAAAGAGGTGGTGGATGCTTTCATTCAGGAGAATGAATGGGCGCTAGACTATTAAATTTGTATACATACCGACTGAAGGTAAATATGTGTACTGTGTAAGGTTTGATTTTAAAAAGTGACGGCAGCTTAGTATTTAATATCTTGACACGATCGGTTTCATTGTTATTATGGTTTGGAGATAATCAAATACTCCTCGCCGATTTGTAACCATTCATCGGAATGCCAGTCTTCTGTGGGACGTTGTTTAAGTACTTCTGATGTATGATGATTAATTTATACTGCCATCACTTTTTAAGATATTTAACTCCGTTACTAATGTATATATTTCTATTATTCCATTACTATCAAAAGTGAATTTATTTTAAGTATAATATTATTTTAACTTTAAGCGACTTATTGATTTTGGAAAATCGGCGTCATATTAGTAATTATGATCACTAAAACTAGCGGGTTCAGTTTTTTAAAATTTAATTCGGAGGGCTATGTTTGGTAAATACATTATATTCACGTTGTACAGTTTATTGCGGGATATTAACTGGGGGATATAATGTTAAAAATTATGGACTTAAAATCAGGATATTATAGTGGCGTTAATTTATAACCTAAGTAACAAATCATAGTTTTGAGGAAATAAATGCCTTTCAAAGATTTTAATTTTGGATAGCTGTAAATTTTTATATGTTATGTATAATATTTGTCTATGATTTGTCTAGATAAAGCATTGAAGCTACGTATTGAAGGCTTAAAGTACAAATTTGCTAACTCTGTGTTTGAAAATTTTACGGCAGAATGTAAAAACTGATTGTTTTGTTTTTTATTTTTGCGATTATTTCGAAAAAAAAAATATCTTTTAAACGATTTAATTGTAGAGCGGGGCTTATGAACGATAAACTTTTGACAGATCTAAATACAAAATAACGGAGTTATATATTTTGCAGTGTAAATCTCAGAGCTCAACGGAGTTGTCAAATCAATACAGGACATGCATATAGCATGATGGAACAAGATGACATTATTAAGTCATTTTCATCTAAAAGTGGAATTGGCTACTTTGTACTTTAAGCAATCGATATTTTATTTGTTTTTTACGGCACGTTTCAAATCGCTGTAACAAATAATTAAGCCAAAGGTTACACATCACTGTAAAAGTTATATGATTCCATTTGTATGACATTGGTTGGAATCGTTTTTTAAATTCGGTACCGGTTTCATCCTATTGGTACCATTATATCGATAATAATTTATATTTAAAATTAAAACACTTGTGTTAATTAATATTTAGCAGCACGTTCAATCATTAAAAGAAGTATGTCAATAATGTAAAATTTAATACCTACGTCACATTATATTATGACGTCGCTTAATCAAATCTATGTCTTTTATTCAGCTCTGGTTTCTTCTACATCTTTGCACTCGCTTATTAACATCATTTCTGATGATATCCAACGTATTAGATCATTTCATTGGCCTCGAATATTGTTTATAAAATTACTGCTTCACAAAACAACAGATAGTAGCCCCGCGGCAGGTAACCATTGACAATCTTCATGCATATTTTTTTGACAACACCGACTTCATTCTTTTAACTACAGTTGCCATTGTTGGGAGACTGCCAATTTATATGAATATTATTTAATGTCGTGACAATCGATATAAAATATCCACAAATGATTACCAATTTATCTCTTTTTGGATAGTTACATTAATAAATATCTTGTCTCATGCTGCACCTAAAGATAATTATTGAAATTTTAATTTCACATTAGTGTGACAACTTTAGATACTCCGATTTTAAGATGGTTGATCAGGTAATCGGATTGTGGAAACTTGCTAATCTGTCAGCAGTAATTTTTTACACTTTACTGACCAAATTTTTATTTATGGTTCTACTAATATGGTGCTGTTGGCACTTGATAGAATTCCATTTTATTTTATTCCACTCACACTGTGACATTATAAATTATAAAAACAATACAGTTCATTATAAAGTATATTATTAAAGTAATGAAGAAATATTGATTGTTGATTAGTTTACCCTTCATCACGTATTCATCCTAACATTCAATTTTAGCCAGCTATATCCTGGGATATAATGTTCGGAGTAAGTTAGCTTTCGACTATAGATTCTTCGGGAGCAATTAGCGAGACTTAAGTTGATGTGCACCTCCTTCAAATTCATACCTAATGCTTATCGGCTCAGTGACCATACTATAGTACAAAATTTTAATTGCAATAAATATTAGTTCTTATCTATATCTGATTTTGCTGCATAGCCTATGTAGTGAACTGTAATGTTTATAATTTATAGTGTTGTCAGTGGTCTGATAATCGAAATCATATTTTTTTTGAATTTATAGGGAAATTTTTCAATTTCAGTTTTAATCTGCAGATGTAGTGGTACATTTTTTTTATGATATTTATTTTAGAGAACCCATAAAACAATATTGTTTATTGCTCGTCTCCTTTTAATGTTATATTATATCTTATAATGATAAGTTTCATATATATGTATATTTTATTTAAATGGAACACTAACACTAATAATTCATCATATCTACTGTAGTTTAAACAAGAAAAAAATGCTCATCCCTTAATAAAATATAATATAAAAAAGAATTTATAACACATTAACACGTTGACTGCCAACTGCGAGATATCTCGTAGGTTGTTTCCTTGCCCAGGATGCCTACTACGAGTTATCTTGTCCCTTAATTACTTGTCATATTTGTACAGCTATGAGGAAATTCGTAGAATAACAGTGTAAGTATGAATAGATGGCCTCAGGAAAGAACAGAAAATACAATTATCCAAAGCTTTATATTTTAAGCTTTTTGATTACTACTATGTAGTCTTATTAAAGTTTTTAAATCAAATTGGCTCCTTAGATCAGAACCGTGAAAAATTCTGTGGCAGTCAACGTGTTAAATGTATGTTTTATCTATATTGTAAGGCCATAGTAAGTATAATATTGAATTTTGAATTGAATAGAATTTTATACTTTGATGCGATTCCAGAAGCTATGTTGTTATTTAAAAACAGTACCAGGAAAAAAGAAAAAAGACCTCCATGTTATCAATTTTACTGGTTTTTCTTTAATTAATTTATTAAATTAATATCACATTGAATAAATAAAACACCAGTTTTGGTCTTCATCTATTTCAAGGTTGTGTCTATTTAATATTTTTACTTTGGTACAAAATCATTAAATAAATGTTTTTTGCAACCCTTGTAAAATTTGTTCTGTATGGGTTACCTTCTTTTTCCTTTCCACGGTCGACGTGATTTAACAATAATAGATTAACTTTTTGAATTATTTTAACAGTTGTATTTGCGCATTACATATTCTTATATTATTATAGTTTGTTGAACAATCTGGGTAAAAAAAATAGTTTAATTATGCTCCGTCAACTCTATTTTTGTTGGCAAAATGAGGTCTGTAACACTCTCATAACCATGTAATTTGCACTTACTGTGATGTATTGGCATTAATTTTCGGCTTACCTAAAATCTTTGAAAGAGATGTGAAAGTTATGCTTAATGTCAATACTCTCCAAATTGTGGGCTGCAGCCCCTCTAGTCGTGTGTGAAATTTTTCAGAAATATCATTTTTTGCTCACTGAATGAATGTTATCTGGTGTTTCTCATTTATTTTTTACATCATTCACTTTTTACGTTATTCTAGTCTGATTTAGGGGGCCATGGCACGAAAAAGTTTAGTAGGCACTGCTTTATGCCACAGTGAAACACTTTTTGGATACTATTTTGTTAAAATGGTTTTGTGGAATACTTGTCTTGTTGCACAATTTGTTAAAACGGTTATATGAATTTTTTCACATGTTTAGATTAAAACTATGATATGAATTGATCAGGATTCTTGTGCAACTTATTCTGGATATTCCATTGTATTTACGGTATTCAAGAGCCGACTGCGTTTATAAAAAAGTAAAGCAAAAGTTATTGAATTCATGTCGTGCGAATCAGCTGTCCACATTTTATTATCTACCGTTTTGCAGTACCGTGCACATGTTTTACGACTGGTAGGGTGAAAAATACCAAAATGGCACAGGAAAATATCCATCTCAATCGTTTTTGCATATTTTCCATTAAAATTGTAAATTTTAAAAATCAAGCTTCAATCTGTGACAGAACTTCCATTTTTAACACAATCAACAAAGTCGAATTCACATTTCAGTAGTATAAATAATATTTATATATTTTTAATACAATTTCCTTTGTCAAACACATAGGGCTCCAGTTAAAAATGCTTGAAAAATAATGTCAGTGTATGCTGACACCTCGCGGCCCATGTTATTTTTAATTCATTTTACTATTTAGTAAAAAAAAAAAAAACAAAACCATAGACCAATTCTATTTATTTGTATACATTGTAATAATAATGTTTGAATGGATATATTATTTTTCTTCATTTTAAATAGGATATGAATAATTAACCATGTCTAGTATGGCATTTTATTTTTAAAGATTGGCTAGTAAATATCAAAAAAAAAAAATATCCATTTGATAAAGAGATTAAATTAATATTTAAAACCTTGACAATACTATATAATTCTATATATTGCAATAAAAATGTGTAAATAAATAAACAAGGCCATTTAAAAATATAATAATAAATGTCATCGATGAATTTAAAAAGTTGTGTAGATTTTTTCTGTGTTGTCGTCAGAATTAAAATAAATCTGATTGTGTATTAAAAAGTGTTTTTCTTTCCATTGTATCACACTTTCTAAAGATAGTTGAATTGAATGTTTGTTCCCTTAATAAAATGATGACATTTCTGTAATATTATATTGTACGTAAATATCATTGTCAACGGGAAAATATCTCCTTTGACGAAAATAAGTTTAATAGGATATAGCATAGTTTCAACTGTTCTACCTATTGAAAAAAACCTCCCATGTGTTAAAATATACCATTATTTAATTTAAAATATTTCTTTGCACCTCCTATGTGATCATACACGTGTTGAAATACCTGACATGTATTCCCGATCTACAAAGCAACTACTAAACTTCTGAATATTTACATTTTTGACATATGGAAGGTATTTTCACGTTGGTGATGATATACTATTTTCTGGGTTGAAGAATGATACATTTCGGCATGAACATGTCAATAGATGGTTGGTGAATATTCTTAATAAAATGATGTAACGTACATATTTATTTATATGTAATTTTTGAGAATCTTTCAATTTCTTTAATATTTTTTACTTTTGATATATTTTCTATTTGTTTTAATATTTTCTTGTTATAATGCAATACCATTTTGGTGCTAATTTATCATATTCAACCAAGGTTCTTAGAAATAATGTAATTGGTATGAGGGACAATATTTGATAAATTGACGGGTTAAAGTGTAAATATGTTAAGTCCATTTTTGAAAATTTTACAGGAGGGTGAAAACTTACAAACGGCACACTTTTGGTAGATCTGAATCTAAAATAGCAGAGTTATTAAATTTGCAGTGTAGGTCTCAGATACGAATGAAGTTGTTAAATTTTCTTGGGACACTTTTTTGATATATTAACTTTGAATTGTCTAATTAAAACTAGACATGTGTATAGTATAGTGCAATAGATGGTATTATTAAGTAATTTTCAACAAAACATGGACTTATCAACTTTGCACTTAAGCCATCGAAATATGAAGATTAAAATGCAAACAGTACTCTAAACTAATTTTAATATAACGCCTTTGTAAAATAAATATGTTGCTTGGAGCCAACAGTTTCAGAATATACAGACATTTCAGATTCATTACTAGACAATTGTCTTCTATTAACATACACGCCAGTCTAATTATATGTATTTGTTTTAATTTTTATTGTTGTAACAATATGATTAGTAACTATGACTAATTAATTTTTATTTTATTTTTATCATACTAAGATTGTTATGCTGTCATATGTATATCTTATACAATCATTGGTTTTAGAAATATTGTATCTTATTACTATTGAATAAAATTTCTTTATGTCCACATTGTATTGCTTTGTTTTAACCTCAATCCTTTTTGAAATTGGTATCAGTTTAAATATAACACCATCTAATAATCGATGACAAGATGCCAGAGAAACACACATATCGACCGTTTACAGCGGAGACCTCCTATCACAAAATTTTATGAATACCTTTTTAACGTCATTTGTTAGAAATTAGTTATTAAAGTGGCAGTTGCTTGTATTGGAAATTGGATTCCTAACGAATTCGCATCAGACCGAAAACAAGCTCAGGGAGTTCAAATGCTGTTTATAATATCGTAATAAGAGAAGAAACATGGATTTATTGTTACTGTCGGTAAAAAAAAACAGTCCAAAGAATGGGGCATCGAAGATGGGAACAGACCAACAAAATTGCGACAAGGCTGGCAAAAAAATGTTCGTGAGTATTTTTTTCAAACGGGTCTTGTTTGTACTGTGTCTTCAGAAGAACAAAAAACAGTCATTGCCGAGTTCGGGAGAAGCAACCAAGAAGCCGCATGCTTCTCCACCATGACAGTGCTTCCTAACACCGCAAACCACCCACCGTATGTTTGACGCAATCCTTGCTGGTGTGGATAGGAACAAATAAATCTTGTAAAGTCCTGTCTTGCCTCAGTGACATCACGCTTTAGTGAATGAAACTATCTCCAGTAAAATCTGAGTTTCGTTTCAATTAGAATTTTCATCTAGAAATAAAAGAAGTTTTTGAAAAAGAAACAGTGTATTTTGACATTACAGTTTATAGCTTTCTCTTATTTACAATATTTTAACAAAACACATGCACAATTTGTTATTTTTGGATCATGAAAATTAATTGAATGACATGATTTACCCTAATAATGCATTTAATGAAACTGTAATATGCTTTTTGTGAGATTATTCCTAAGAGATAATGAAATGATTGAATTCAAATGAATTGGCAATTAATTTGTAAAATATTAATTGCAATATACAGCGGCATATATTTTTATATTACAACCTCTTCTATTCAAGTATATGGAAGCAGCATATCGACTGTAGACGCAACCCGTACAGAACAAATTTTACAGAATGCATAATAAACATTTATTTAATTGGGCCAAAGTTAAAATATTAAATAAACACAACCTTGAAGAGTACAAAGACTAAAACTGGTGTTTTGTTCACCCAATCTGATATTAATCTAATACGTTATTTAAGAAAAACCGATAAAAATGATGTAATGGAAGTCCCTTTTCCTGGTCGCAACTTTAACAGACCCGCCTTTTTTTAAACTTAAAAGTTAAATTTAGGTACTAATTCAGTATTTACAGCTTACATCCTTTTGATAGAATGTATAAGCTGTATACATTATGATTGTTGAAAAAAGGATATTTAAAAAAACTGAGGGTTATGTTTTTTTTCCTTTCTACAGTCGATATGATAATTATCATATCGTATACATCTGAAGTAAATTTATTATCATTATATCAAGATTTGTGTGTTAGTATTAGACCGTGGTTTAAATTTACCAAATGCCATTACAGCTTGAATATACTATTCATATCACGACTTCTCTCACAGAAAACAGAACTTAAATTGTACAGAATAATCATCTGCCTCGTTCTGACTGGCTGGTGATTCAGGGTGCTGGGTTTTAACAAATAACATGGAGAGCATACTGGACATTTTTGAAAGAAAGAGTTTTTTAATAAAGTTGATTTATTTACAAAGGAGAGTAATAATTTACGTTAAAAAAAGAAAGTTCTAAAAACATACCAGCATATAACACAGTCAAAAACCATAGTGGAACACCGATATTTGTAACCTTTTTATATTTACTTTTCAGAATTCATAGGCCACAGATTGTCGAGAATTTGATGGAAGTTTTGTATATTCATAGGCATTAATTTAGTTATCATTTTCATTAACAGTGATAAAATATTTGAAAAACACCAAAAAACAATCTTCACTTATTAATTGTACTCTATTTGATAAATTCTGTTAGTATAACCATCAAAAATCAAACTAATATCTGACAAATAAAAGTTTATTAATCTAGCATTGGCTTTGTTATTATTTTTCATATTGGAATCATAACGAATAGAATCAAAAGTCCAAGTTATTCAATTAGTAGGACGTTTTCAATTTCATAAAATGACTTCAATATGAATACAGTAGAACCTTGATATAATGAACTAATGCGTGTGAGGGCGTGTCCGTTGAAGCCGAAAGTCCATTATATAAAAATTAGTTTTCTGAATGCTATTTTGTTATTAAAATATAAACAATACATGGCTAGTGAAGTCTCAAGAAAAGAATTAAATTTTTTTGTAGTTTTGAAGTATGCTGTTTTTTTTATAATCGATTGTCTAAAATATATAATAATTTCATCTGCTATTTCTCTTTCAGTCGTGGTGTGATACCCAGGGTCACTTTCATCTTCTTCTAACCGCTGTAAAACACTGTCTTTGGCTATTTTTCTTCAGCATTATTTTACATTATTCCACAGAAATCAAAAACTTTTAATTCTTCTAAATCTATATCTGCATCTTGGCCATTATATCGAGGCTTTACTGTAATCAAAATATCAGTGGAATTATGTTACTCATCTTTCAGAACTTTTAAAATTTTTGTTAAATTCACATTTAAAT